>JACBWW010000012.1:22735812-23012614 GCA_020086605.1 Lanius collurio | reverse complement strand
GGGGGTGGCATTTGATCTGATGAGGTTATTATGCACTAGTTAAGCATTTGGGGGATTCCCAAGGAGCTTTTCCTTCTCCATCAAATGTGTGTTAATGTGATGGGGTTATTTATCTGTCTCATAGCAGTTTACAGCTCCCTGAAAAAGCATCAGAATTTTAGTCCAAAGGTGATACAACTTCAAGGCAAGCCTAGCTTCTTGGGGTACCTATCAGAACTAACTTTTAGCATTGTCCCATCTTAATTACTATAACATCCCTGATTAACTCTGCGCCATCACCAGTGAACTCTGAAGTGAGTGCTTACTGAAGTGAGTCAGGGAAATTTAGAAGATACCAGGAGTAAATTCAGCTGATGGGCAGGGTCATTTTAGAAAACATTGATGATATGAAATCTCTTGCAAAGCCTTTTAGTTAAAATGTATTTAAATTCGGTTTTGGCAAAGACTATGTGTAACTAGTTGTGGGTTCTTTAGTAATAGGTGCCATATAAGGCATCATCTGACCTCAAGAACCTTTTGTTTGTTTCTCTGCTTATTGCCCTTATTTTCAGCCAATTCAACTATTTATGTGGTATGTGATAAACATTATTCAGGAACAGAATGTAAAATTATGTTCATTACTTTTTTCTATCACTGTTCAAATAATGTCAAATTGATAATCTGTTATTCTCCTGTCTCCACAAATGATATTGAAGAGGGCATAAAGCATTGGAGATTGGCCCAGTGGATAGAAAAGTGGGAGAAGGAATGGGAGCTGTAAAATCTGTCTTAGCTACCAAAGTAAATGTGTACGATATTTTACCCTTGTCAGACAAATACTTCATGGCTGGTCATCTATCTAGCTGAAATCTGCAAAACCATTATGCATTTTTCAGGCTTTCTACCTTCTTTACCTTCTTTTCTCTTCAAAAACTGTTGTTACCCCCCTTTCTTCCTTCCTGCTCCCATCCTAAATGGATTCTGTCTTTTTCAGGGAGTGCATTGTTAAAGATTTATAAGTAGTGAATGAGGGTCTTTGCTGTCTTATCAAGGACATTTTTCTCAAGTAAATTGACACATTCACTTCTGAAGGGCGTTCAGTTAAACAGTTGCATACAAACATGCTCTGTCTCCCTGCCTTTTAGCCTGAGCCAGACACTCTCATCTCTTATAAACCACCTTCAAAAAGACAAGAAAATGAATGTATTCAGAGTGAAACTGAAAATACTACAGAATGTCCTCCGATTCCTCAGAAGTGATCCGGGACATTAGATTTTAGGACTATTTTCAAGTTTACAGAAAGATTCTAACTCCGATTCTTTGCTCATGAACATAAGGCAAAGTGACAATGAGTGGAAGCCTAGTTCTAGAGAAGGCTGAACTTGAAATTCACCTCATGGATGCATTTTTAGTCAGAAAAATCAGAGAAATTAGAATGTAGGTTCTAAAATGCAGTGAGGAGATAAATCCTTTTCCTATTCCAATAATATTTGTGTGAGAAAGAAGGAATGAGAAACAGCAGTAGAGGACCACAGGAGAAGGCAGCAGAAGACTTCTATTGAGTAGAAAAAATCAATGAATCATCAGCCGTACTGTATAAATTCTTTCAGGTAGTTAACAATTACTTAAACCAATAACATTGCAATGTTAATTAATAACTTTATAATATTTCCTTACCACATTGACTTTTTTCTTCCCTCATCTAGGAAACATGCCTTCCCTTGAGAAAATCCTGGCTTAAGTAATAGTAGATGAAGTCAATAATGCTCATTATTTTGCTTCTCTACAGGGTTTCCTGTACAGATGAATGACTCGGGTCACTCTCTATTCGAGCATTCTTTTCAAGGATGCATGCAGAGTATTCATGTTGATGATCAGCTGGTGGATTTGCATGCAGTGGAGCAAGGCGAGCTGGGGAGCTTTGCCAATGTCACCATCGACATGTGTGCCATTATTGACAGGTAAGTTGTGGAGAGATCGCCCATACTCTGATACACTGATATGTCCTTCATATTCTGAAAAGATACAGTGATCCAGAAAAGATGGTCCTGACATTGCCGGTGATCATGTCAAGGTGGCCCTACATTTTTATGAGTGGGAACCATGCTTAGATGATGGAGATGATGGCTTTAAATTGTAGACTGTGTAGGATGCAGTGGAAAGCAACTCTCAAATCTCCCCACTTGCCAACAGAGGAGGAGGTGAAAGTTCTCGTAAGCCACGCTCAGCCTATATGTCAATGATATGGCTGCCTTGAAAAGAGAAAACTCCTCACACGTTTTGTCTGTTTCTTAGATGACTTTGATGGAGACCTTTTTGCAACTAGAAGTTGTGGCTTCTGGCTTCAGTCCCTTCTGGCTTCCCTGTGTTCCTCAGAGAACTAAACCAGATGCACAAGCTTGCACATCAGTGATGTAATAAATGCTCAAACTTAATTAAAATAATGTTTACTGGGTTTGGTTTTTTCCACTCTGAGTAGAAGAGTAACTGAGAATTAGTGTAGATTTTCACTTTGGCACTACCTTTTCAGCCACTTATCTGTATTTATTTATGTTGCTTCTGATTAATGGCTTCCTTGCTGGCAAAAAAGAGAAAATACTAGGAAAGAAAGAACAAGTAGCCCAACTCCTGCATGCACGCAGCTTGGCTTATCATGAAAATTACCTATACATTAAAGCCATTGCAAGCCTGCTAGAAAGCTGAAAATGTTTTTTTCAAATAGTGCTCTGAAAGAAACAAAGAGTACTAGATCATAAAACCCTAGAATAATTCCAATATCAACCAGCTACTGGAGTTGATGTCGCCCTCTAAATGCAGAGCCAACTTCAAAGCTACATCGGGTTACTCAGGGCCATGTCCAGTTGAGTTTTGTTTATCTCAAGGACAGAAATTCTACTGGCTCAGTGATTTGGGATATCAGCAAATATCTACACAGTTATGGTAAAGACATGTCTTGGTGGTAAAGCAACAGACATGCATGTACTTTTCATTTCCTACTTTAACTTAAGAGGAGACTCACAAAGAGATAGATGCTACTGTGAAAAAAACAAAATATAACATACTGCTTTGGTCTTGCAAAATGCCTTCTGTTCCTGAAATGTAGACATCCATTTGCATCAAATGAGTTGTGGTAGGTTGACCATGGCCAGCAGCCAACCACCCACCCTACCTTTAGCTCTCTTCCTTCTCCTGAGAGATGGGGAGAAAAACAGAAGAAAGGGAAAAAGACTGGTGAGTTAAGAAGGCAATTTAATAAGAAAAGAAAAAGCTGCACATACAAGCAAAGCAAAAAGAGAAATTTGTTCACTATTTTGCATCAGTAAGCAAATGTCCAGCTGCTCTCTGGAAAGCAGGGCCTCAGCACATGTAGTGTTTATTGTGGAAGAGAAACTCCATAACTCTGAATATACTCTTTCCTCTTCCACTCCCTGAGTTTTTGTTGCTGGACATGATGTTGTACAATATGGGCTTTCCCATGATCAGTTTGGCTCAGCTACCCCAGCTATGTCCTTGTCTAACCTCTTATTTACCCCCTCCTCCTGCTCTTTAAGGGGAAGGGTATGATGAGAAGCCTTGATGCTTCTGGGCAAGTGCTGTCCAGCAGCAGCCAAACAGTGGTCTGGTACCAGCATGGTTTTAGCCACAGCTGGAAAACACAACACCCATGGGCTGCTGGGAAGAAGATTAATTAATTCCATCCCAGCCAGACCCAGTATACCACTGTAGTAATCTCAGTGTTAAAGGACATGATTTGGGGTGTACCAGTGAGGTGCTCTGGCACATCAGGAATTTTATATTGATTGTCCTCATGGACCTATTGAAAGCTGAAGTCATAATGAAAAGAGCATGTGACGAGCTGTTGTCATAGGGATGAAGTTCTGTCTCCTCACATACATATGAAATTAAAAAGAACTTCTATGGTCAGTATTTGTCAGTTTGAATTACTTGATTTTATTTTGAATATTTGGGTTTAGGAATGTAAACTGACTTGAAAGAAATTACGTGAAGTTACAGCTAATTAAGTCTCTGCTTTTCTATCAATGGATAAATTTAAGTTTATGCAATGATTTGTATTGATCTCAATGATTGAACCCATTTATGCGAGTTTCTACTAAAAAAAATGCCATTATTATAGGGAAATTAATCACAATTAAGGTTTTGAAATGTATTATAATGTAATAACAAGTAACTTACAGTGTAAGTTAATTAGTATCAAAGCTTTATGACACATTTATGAAATATGAAACTTAAGGCTTCCTATATATCAAGCAGCTTATTTTGAAAGTTAACTTCTTATAGAAGTTACTGTTTAGAAGCTATTTCTTTTTATAATATATACATTCAAATAGTTTATATATTATAATGCCACATGCCACATAAAAGTTTATACATAGTGGCCTTTTGTGATATGAAAATATTATTATGCTTTTTATATTTTTGTGTATTATACATTAGGTTTATTATATATTTGTATAAATGTCTGTATTCATAACAGAGTTTGGTATAAATAACAGTGTTTTATCTATGCTTACATATGTGTGTTTTCTTTATATAAGAAAATACTCACTCTTTCTCTCTTATACCACCTTAGATGCTGATCTCCTCATAAAAATTAAAGCTGTATGTCTCACATTTATGGGTTTTAAGCACAGGAAGATTATGTTGCAAGCAGAGAAGCAATTGTATAGTCACAGGAAATTAGAATAGGATAAAAAGAAGTTTCTTGGGTTGGATTTTTTTCAATGACTGAGATGTTTGTTGTTTTCCCATGATCAAGTTTATTTTTCCTTACTTTGCACTTTAGAACAAACCCTTTGGCTGAGTAGTAACAATGCCAATATTTGGATCTGACTGGATTTTCATGGATGTCTTATTAGCATCTGCAAATAAGAGTTTGCAATTATTTCTGCTATATGCCCTTATATATAACATTTTTATGTGGCTTTCTTTCAAGGAATCCAAGAACCATATATACTATGTATGATCTCAATTTCACTTCCTTTGAAAGGGAAAGGTACTTGTGGCTTTCCATAGTGGTATCCTCCTCCTTTTTTAAACTTGTTTGGATCTGAAACATAAAGACTTCAGCCACCATCACCAGCATGGAAATTGCTTTCATAGCCACACTTCAGTAAAGACCCCCACTGGGCAAAAAGATAAGCTGTCACATTGAATGATTCTTAATGCAGTCTTCAACCATTTAGTTCAGGGGACAAAAGGTGAAGTTGTAAATGCTGGCATTTTTCATCATTAGCCAGAGTGTTTAGTGAGGAGGGGAGAGTTTTCTCCATAAGAACATAAGAAAAGGTACTGAGGATTTGTTGAGTTCTTAGGGTGCACCTGCCCTGAGGGTAACTGCTTCCAAAGGCCCAGGTTCTGCCGAGCTAAATGCTGGCCTGATGTGGAAATGGTTTCTGCATTTTGTTTCCAGCAGTTTTGAAAAATGTGAAAAGAATAGTCATGTTAGCATATTACACTTGTACTTGAGAGATGCAAGTGTTGAAACTGTCTTTTTATTTTGTCTGCCCTTCCTCACGTGTATTTTTTTATTGTAAAGACTGCAAGCTGAAATATAATTACAGGGGAACACCAAAGCTAAGGAACACTCTCTTTTTACCAGTGGTTAAATAGTATAAATGCATATAATTTCATGCAGGTATGTATAATTACAGGCAGTGAAATTGCTACTGAGTTAAAAAAAAATAATCATCCCTATTTCTGTCTCTTAATTACCTGTAATTGCATTAGGAAAGGAAGTTGCATTGTTGCCACAGTGATCCACGTGCTGCATTGCTTGTGGCAGCACAGGTCCCTGTGTGCCTTCTTTTACTTAACATTAACAACCTAACCTGTTGTTACAGTCCAGATGGTACTGTTGTACTTTCAGATTTCAGCACAGGACTTTGAATGGGAATTATTACCCACAACTAATTTATCCCAGCAGTCTCAGAGAATTCTAAAGCTTTCCTGACTTTATTATGTCTAGAATTATGGATTTTAATCACAAAATCACAATGAGAAAACACTAAAATGATTTCAAAATACACTGTCAACTCTGCCATTGGAGATTATACAGCACATAAGCCAATTTTAATGAAAATTTCTGTGTGCCATGTGAAAAAAATGGGGGGGAATGAAAAATTTTCATGTAGCTGTTTCTGGTATTTTATGAATGTGTAAACAGTGTGATTCCCTCTGCAACAGGGTGAGATGAATTAGATGCCAGTTTTTGAGAATAATTTCACAATAAAGATTAATTTAAGTAATCAGATACGTGTGGCAGAACACTTCTGGATGATTATTGCTTACCTGCTGTGAGGATACATTCTGTATGACAGAACGCCAGCATTTGGCTTTAATGCCATAGAGCCACATTCTATAAACTATGGGACTGCCAATCATAGTTTGAAATAATTCATCCAAATAACAAAGCACAGCATATATATTGGTACACAAAGACAGCCACTGTATAACTGGCAGCAAGATAAAATTTCTTTGGAGTTATAATTCCTAATTGCAAATAGTATTAAGTTCTTCATTTCTGGATCTTTACACAGACATTAGAATTCTGCCCTTCCTCACTCTTCTTCCCCTCCCTCAGCCAGTTCAGTAGTGAGACAGGCAAGCAGACATCACCCAGCAGTTCTCTGCATGAGGAGAAGATAAGTATGTCCTGGCTGGAAGCAAAACCTGCTTTGCCACTGAGTTATTTCCAACACAAATTCACAAAAAGGAAGTTATATAGGACTAGGAAAGGGCTGAAACTATACCACAGCTTCAACATGCAGATATTCCTGGCCATATGGCTGGAAGACACTTCCTGCACGTGCCTTCTCACTCTCCCCTTCTCCCCACATCTCTTTGTAACCATACAAACTTTTTATGTGGAAATGAAGATGAAAGCTGCCTTTCAATGAGAGAGATACAAGTACATTTACATAATAATCCATCTCAATCCAGAAAAGTAACTTTGTAGACAGAGATTATACCTCAGATGACAAGGCTTTTAATACTGTCCGTTATATACCAGAGTGTGACAACTGCCATATTATTAACACAGATCAGTAGACAGCTTGATGGTTACAAACTCTACAGAGCTAACCACAAAATAGGAATAGTTTCATTAGCTTTCTTTCTGAAGTACATCTTAGTTTTTTATAACATTTTTTTACCATGAAAAAATCTCCGTTCTCATAATAGGGGATAGGGGAAACATTGTAAAAATCAGGGAAAAGAAAATATGAGAAACATTAAAAATTTAATAATCTGGAGTGTTCCCATGTGTCAAACTGTGTTCCCTGCATGCAGATGGAAATATTTGAATAATTTGCAAAATTTAATAGAGTCTATGCAGTACTTTAGCATCATTGAGAAATTGGCATGACCTTCCAGCTGTCATTAGAACAGGACTCTCCAAGACAACCAGAGAAAGACAGAATAAAATGGTGATTAGATCATGGAAGCTTAAAAAAAAAAAGGAAAAATCAGCTCCAGGGGATGCAGTAGGACTGCATGGACAGAGGGTTAAAACCTGTGAGGTTCCTTGTGTGGAACAATATAACTAATGACCCAGATTGTTAAATAACTGTATAGTGTAATCAGTAACTCTTTAAACAAGTTGGAATAGTTTGAGATGCAAATGGTTTGAGTACTATTTTATTCTTATGCCTTTGCCATGTTTTTTTTTTTTCACTTTATCCTATATTACACAGGTTACAATAGTCAATAACGTTCTTCTGAGACTCTTTCAAGTAACTGTGTTAGTTGTACATCATCTTGTAGCTGTATGCCTGAATATTTTGATATTTCAGAAATTCCTCAGTTGTTCTTTGTCTTGTATTTTGTCCTGTACGAGCTCCGCACAGAGGAAAAAAATATCTTACTTCATTTTAACTCTAAGGAATACTAACATCTTTGTTTATTATTGTTATTTTAAAAATTAGGCTACTGAAATAATTTTCTTGAGAAAGTGGATTATTTGCTCATGATAAATACTTTTCTGTGCTACAGCAAGAGCTGAGACAGTAGACACTTAGGTATACTGAGGAGGAGGAGCAGGACGTAATGCAGGGTTCTGGATAACTGGACAGATAACAAAGGTAGTCTCAGAACTACAGGATTGTTTTCCTCCATGGCCTGAAAGAAAGGTAACAGCATGGGGTTTGTTCTTGGGAGCCAAGTGACAGAGAATGCGCCATTGTTGTCGAGCAGCTGTGCCCAGTGCCCTGACACCAAAGGCAGGGACAACGCTCTGGGCTTCTTGGGCACAGGGACAGCCTTGGGGCCAGCATCCCAAAGGTCATCTTCTGAAGGATGCTGGGTGGAGGATGAGGCTGTTGCAAGTGGAATTGTAAATGGAGTCACCCTTGTGTCACAGTGCCACCACCCTGTAACACCGCAGTCACCGTGCCCTGGAGCAGGATAAAAGGGAGCATCCTCCCATCTCCCACTGCTATAGTTGTCCTGGAACAAACACAGATACATCAGAGAGAAGTCCTTGGGGAGCTGGTAGAATCACTTGAAGTTGAGGGAGGAGAACTGGAGGCTGGCCAAATCTTCTGGAGGTGCTCCACTGCAAAACTAACTCCCAGCAGGGTCCCCGTCAAAGCTCATCTGAGGGTCAGAAATCTTTTTTCATCAGGATAGCTATGGCAACACAAAGGAAATGCCTTAAGGAGCACTCCAGAACTGACTGTCCTCATGCTCCGTGTGGAGCCAGGTGCAGCAGTCATAAGAAAAGAGGTGCAGAGGTGTTGCAGGGGATCCCAGTGCTTCGGAGCTCCACTTTGGAGCAGTGGTGCCCTCCCTGCCAGGTGCAGAAAGGATTCTTGCTACCGAGGTCGATCAGGCTGAGGGCATTTGTTCATTCTTGGAAGGCCCTGAGATGGATCCAGACTAGAAGTCAGGCATCTCCTGGGAGGTGTGCCCAGTGTGTGGAATGAGGAGGCAGGTCTTACTCATATGTTCAGGAAATAGTGGATTATCACCTATTGGGTGACCTATTGGGTCAGGAAGGAATTTTCTGCTGGGGCGGACTGTCACTGGCCCATGGTGGTCTTTTTTTGCCTTCCTCTGCAGCTTTGAGCATGTGATGGTAAGGTCTCCACTGGGCCCTCTTGGAAAGGTTGCTGTTTGCTGCTCATGCCCCATGAAGGCATGCCCTGTCTTGTGCCCTGCAGCATCTTTTGCCTTTCTCTGCAGCACTGAGCACAGCCCTCAGCCTCCTTTGGACCATTCAGATCAGGTGCCTGCTGCCCTCATGCCTCGCGTCTGGTGGAAGGAAGCTTTCTAGACTGCCAGGCCCAGGGGTGGATCCCAGGCTTTGCTTCTTGTCCTCAGTGAAACTGAGTGCAGCCCTTGTCAGGGCTCCTCTGGGTCCCTGTCACTCTGTTCCTGCCTACTGTGCTCATGCCTCCAAAGCACCACTCATGCCCTGGCTCTTTCTGGCTCTCTGTCTTCCACTCCCTTCACCATCTTCACTGCTCTTCTTGGGATGCATTCAAGTACCTTAGCATCCATTTTAAACAGTAAGGACAGAGTTTCAGGAGTCCCAGTCATCAAGGCACACACCTGCTTTTGTTTGCTAATCCGGTAAGGTTAGCAGGGAAAGGATTGGAAGAAAAGTTGATAATAGTGGCAAACATTTAAAAGATTTAAGTAATGTTACAAGTTGTGTTGGCAAAACCTTTTTTGTTGCTGTCTGCTACAACATTATTAATATAGGGACAGCTTAATCAAGTGAAGTAATCTAAAATTTGTGAAAGTCGTGAGCAAAATCTTTGTGTGGAAATTAATTTCTTGTTTTTTCTTACATGCGTTAGTTTGGTCAGGGAACTTGATTGAACGTGCAGCTTGTATTACATTCATACTTAATTATGATTTTATTCTCATTCTCCTGTGGGGAGGAGAAGAGCACTGAGCAAATATCCACAAAGCTCCCTCTTGGACATGAAATTTATGCTCTCACTAGAGTAGATGCTAAATATTTACCTGATCCCATAATAAAACTGTTGAAACCAACTCCCTGGTTACTCAGCTGAGTTCTGAAGTCAAACTGTTTTGATGGCTCTCTCAAGTTATTAATCACTTATTGCTCCTTTAAAACTGAAAAAACTAATATATTATGCAGATTTCTTATTTTTATGTGATTAACATATCTTCCCTTGGATGAGCTGTGCTGCTGTTCTTAATGAAATTGTCTCTTTACGTTCATTCTCAAAAATAAACAAAGCCAGATTGCTGTCTCAATTTTAAAGTTTACAAAAAATTTAACCAATGCAAAGAAGTTTCAGGAACTGTATGTGTTACTAATAGTCTTTAAATACGACTAAACTTGCATCATCCTCCCTTTTGCGTTAGTTAACTAACTATGAATCTCTCAGATATGAATATCAATACTTCTACTCTTTTTTCTCAGTAAAAGAAAATGGATAATAATAATCCAAACAAGTAGACTGTCTGTCTATGACTAACTGTAATAGATTTGATTATATTCTATAATTAGGTGGTATGCTAATATTTGATAAGTGTGACATAATGCTGTAGTCAGTAATAATGGCATATGTTCTAAATATTTTCCAGATGCTAGAAACAAAAATCTTGTTTACTGTGGAATGTAAGTAAAACCTTATGAAATGAAAACCTTGCCTTTGTAAAATTAAGGCTCTGGCCTGTTACTTCAGCTAGAGAAGGACTGTGAGAAAAGTCTGTGAGAAGAAAAACAATTAGTGTTTACCCATGAGAATGTAGTATCAACAGAAGCATGAAAGTTAAACAATAGAAGGAGAAAAACAGCAACGTATCTGCACCAGTTATTTTTCTGAGTGCTTGAATGCTTATGCTATGGGCAGCCAATGATGCTGTGTTGTGGTTAGCAATAGCCAATGAGTCTATTGTAGTAGTTTTGCAGCCAATGAATCTGTAACATGAATGATAACATACAAATAGTGTATAAAAGAGGCTGCTTTGTTTAACAAATGGCTTTTTGGCCCTTGAAAGGGCCACCTCAACAGCGACAGTATACATTTTCTTTCTGTAAAGTACAATTATTATTGTGACCAGTTTTATGACTGCAGCTCTGAATTTGTAATCAGTTATCAAGCTATGAGTAAATTTAACCCATTTGTCAGAATTATGTGCATCTGGACAGCCAGTCACGTTGGATCACTAGAATTTCTACTGGATATGTTACAAAGAGGTTAAACCATAGAATAACTGCTTCATATCAGAGAATATTTTTCTGTAGTAATAATTTTGAGCAAATGTCTGTATTTCTAAAATGTTGGGTCCATCTCTTTTTCATACCAGCAAGCAATTAAGCCTCCAGAATAGGTAGTTTGTCATGCATAAAACACTGCTACACATAACTATTTGTGGATGGAGTCTGACTTTTAGCAGAAATTGTCTTGCTGAACAGTTCCTGCTGGATTTGCATTCTTTCTTTTTTTCTCAGGAATAATTAGAATTTTAAAATGAGCCTATTGTACTCATGCAAAATATTCATACTGGTGAGAGCCTAAAGAAATAGAGTTATAAGTTTAATAGATTAGAAGTGGTCTTGTAGTAGTTATAGGTTACTCTTTAAAACATGAAAGAAAAAGGCCTAACTATGCCATCATTGGAAATCATTAGTAATAGTAATAATGTCTAGATATGTGCATTAAGCTTAATACTGTCTCTGTATTTCTCCAGCTTCCTTTACTCAAAAAGAAGTGCTTATTTCAGTATTTCTGCTGGTAGTGAGTGTTTGCTAGTGATTAGAATCTTTCAAAAAATCACTGTCTATCCATCGAGGAAGGCATTATATCCAGTTCAATATCATATTTCTCTCAGATACTGATTTCACAGATCTTTTGCAGAATAAGACAGTGACACCACAAGTAAATAAAGGGGGTCAAATCCATTTCTGCTACTAACACATTGGACAGAACAAGTTCACCTTACTTGTTTCATGTTTTTCTCTAGTCAGCAATACTAAATTCCTGACTATCCCAGTATTTCTGATGTGTTTATCATGGCATCTTCCTTTAAATAAAATGCAGCTAGAGAAAGGTTAAGGCCTACATTATTTACAGTATTTATATGTGCTAATGCTCCCTAGGCTTTGTGGCTCTCTCTGCCTGTGGGAATGGGATTGAGTCATGAAGGAGGGACTTGAATTCTGCATGGCCTAAATAAGCAGACATAAGCATCAAAGAATGGGACTAACCACAGACAAGAGACACAAATGTTTTGAGATTAACGTAAGAAGAATTTTATGGCCTGGAAATATCTCAAATGTACCTGTATGTCATAATGAGGGAAGAGCTTAACACACAGTCCTTGTGTTGTACTTCAGCACATGATATGATTAGTTGGAGGTTACAGAAGGGTTTGACAGCAAAGTCAGTGAAGAGAGGTTCAGTTTTCCCTTGCTTCTTATGTAAACTTTAGGTGGTGAAGCAGCCAGATGGTGTTTTTCTGTATAAGTTTCTCTGTAGGCACATAAGTGGTTCTGGGGCCACATGGTGGTTGACCAAGATGGCACATCAGCTTTGAGGCTGACCACAGATTTGAATTCTGCCTCTCCTGTTTCACATCAAACTTATTTTTCAGTTAAATTGATCTTCCTTCCTGCATTATGTTGAATAGATTTAAAGCTGATGCAGAAAAAGTTTATGATGCATTTTAGTATTTGTGAGTCTGCAGATTTCTGTTGTGCATCAAATTAAAGGAAGGTGGCAATTCTTGATGAGAAATTGAGTTAAAACCTAACCAGATTTCTTCTATGAAATTGGAAAGAACAAAACTCCTTGGAGGAATATATGTCAGATGCTAGTCGCTTAAACCTTGATATCTTCCTGGAAGGATAGTTTAAATGAACTAACCAATATAATGTTTCAGTAAACAGGTCTTCATTCATTCCCTGTAAATGTCACCAGTGGATTAGATTATATTAGCTTTTTTTTTAAAGGAGGGTGCAGAAAGGAAATGAATATTGAATAGAGATCTAGATTAGGAGAGATATGAAGAGGACTGTGTTTCACCAGAAGGAAAATACTTAATCTGGGCAGTAAATGAGTTCTATTTTTGCTGGTATAATATAAAGAAAAAAAAATTAGAAAAATAACATAAGGAGGAGGTCTACCTGAGTGATCCCAAAAGAATATAAAAATTATTTTTACAAGACTTGTTAATTTAGAGGAATACCTAATGGAACACTGTTTCATTTATAACCATAGAATAAATACATTTTATATTTGCCATTTCTAAAATATATTTAGCCATGAATTATATCACCAAAAGAAAAAAAAAGTCATAGTTATAAAATTTTTTCCAGAATTTTTATATCTAATCTGTACTTGAATATTTGCAACAAACTTTTCACTGGCACTTAATTCTTGCAATTTCTCTTATATAAAATTCTCAATTTTGAGGAATAATATTGCATTCTGTGTAACTTACTTATAAAACATTAATTAAAATAAAAATATGAAAATATACTTATTCCTTCCCAAGCCATTCTGTAATTCTATTCTTTAATTATTAGGCTATGGTTTGTGCTGTTGCATCAGAGGTCTTAAATTTTTATTTAAGATAGCATTCTGAAGAACCAGTAAAATGGGCTGTTATGTTATTATGATAGACTAAGAAATTCAGACATTTTACAATGAATAAAGCTATACTAAATAATGAATGTTATGAGAAATATAAACAAGAGGCTTATTTATTAGAAGATTATCAGCAAAGCCAAAGCCAGTTTGGTTGTTTAGCAACTCTGGAATTCCCCCTATGTGTGCTTATGTGTCCAAGCCAGTGTTCCCTATCTGTGGTGGATCCCAGTTTGATGATCAATATTCAGTCTGGCAGCAGAAGAAGCAGCATAACGTGCAAGGCTTCTCATGTCCTCCTTTCCATCTCAGTTGACTGTGGTAGGGGCAACAGGTACTGATTCTGTCTCAGACAACATATCCAGATGGAAATTTCTGCCTATCCAGGCTCTATTAATTGGTTGTCCTTTGTTAGTTGCGTAATTTATCTCCTAGGAAAATGTAGAAGCCCTGCAGAAGTATCTTTCAGGCCAGCTTTCGTCCACAGCCTGTAAGCTCACCTGAAATATTGCTAAATTAACATTGCTAAATGTAGATACCCTATACTAACAGCACATCAATTCTGAGAAATCTGTCATATTTATTTTTAAAAAATGTGTAAATTAACCAAAACAGAAGCCAAAGAAACCTGTGTAGATGATTTTTTAGGTTGAGGGCAAGTGAGAAAGATAAACTATTATAGCCGACTTTCTGATTTCCAGAAAAGGCATACATATTATGCCTGTGCATTTTACATTGGCAACAATTTTGGTGTTTTTTTCCAGTGGAATACTCATTAAATTCATACTTTTTTCTTATTAGAAACAGTGCTGGGGAATAAGAAACTCAGTGTTCCAGTGCCAATTAGTACAACACTTTTCCACTGGGAGAGTTGGAGAAGAGATTTTAATTCCATAGTATAAATAAATGCTTAGAAATGAAAAACATCATGTGTTTGTAATTGTGCCGAGGATTTTAAAGCCTTTACAACTGTCTGCAAGGGCCCTTAGATCAAGAATTCAAACCGAACTGACATGATATGACAAAAGCAGAAAATTTCTCTAAGGTATTATAGCCTTCAGACCTATGGAGATAATTTTGTGCCTTGGAAAACAATCTGATTTTTACTTCTGTTGCTTGTACATTTGTTGCGTTTATCTGTTGCCATGCATTCTGCCAATAACATCTATATTTTGCTGTCATTGTGATAAATTTCATTGTTAAGAAAGACTTTTTAGAGGGCAGCAGTTAATTTGACTTCAGCTTTCTGTTTTAGCACCAAATTGTTTCGCTATCAGTCAGAATTTTTTAATCTAGGCAACAGCTTTCACTGGTCCTCCTTATCATTTTCCATGTCACAACATTGAGATTATTGTGATTAATCTGTATGATACTGTTAACTTTTGTAGATTTGTTCAGAGATTAATTCAAACAAGTTTGTGGAAGGATTTTTTTGGTTTATTTATGCCTGTTCATCCTTATTTTCCCACAGATTTACATAGTCACTTCTAAGGCAACATTTTGAAATGCAAATCAGAAATATTGACTGAACTGTGATTGATAGATTAACTACTGTTTACTATACTGTAATTGCAGGGGAAATGCTTTCAGAGTTTTTTAGTAGAACTGGTGTATAATAAGTAATATAATATAGTTTGATTTTCAAATTTTAAATTATTAAATAGCCCCTGCATTAAATGCATTATACAGAAAGTTATCGTATAAAGGGAAGACTTATTCCATATTGAAATATGCAAAATTTTCTTTACTTTATTCATTTCAGACAGTTAATGAACAAGAAAACAAGAGAAATTAGTTATAAATAAATATAGATCAATTCATCGGTGATATGAGTCAAACAACAATGCTGTGTTATTATCAGTGTTCATTTCACTCAGCCTTACAGCTTTTAAGAGCTTCTAATATTTTCACTTAAAATGTTTGCTTCCTGTGTAAGGATGTTACTGAACCATCCTCCTGGATTTCTATTAAATGCTGAATGCCTGTCAGATCAAATTCCTGGAACTTAAGAGACTAAAAAGTTTTCTAGACATTTTAAAGCTGATGGTGCTGGTCAATTTGTACACAAGCATAAGGACAGTCTTTGATACACCTTATCTATTAACATCCTATTCTACAAAAGAAAGCTGGAAATTCACAGCCAGTTTTAGTGAAGGTAGCTGTTACTTTCACCTGTCTTTTCACTTCTCTAGTAAAAGAAAAATACCAACCTACAGAGAATTCTGGGGGAAAGAAGAAATACAACTCCTATTGTGCTCCTTTTCACTTCAACATGAAAGGCAGTATGTGCTCTTTTTCTCTTTTATATCAAGGAGTCGATCTGCCTTTTCAATAGCACAATTTCTGCAGTTTTTACACTACTATACACCTTTGTTCTGTCTGTCTGTTCCCCTGTGGCTGCTCAATAAAGTACAGCAAGACACTGACTTGGTGCTGTCACACAAACTGACCTTCTCAAAATCATTAACTAAAAACCAAAATTACTCCTTTCTCAGATTCATCAATGCTCATTGTAGAATTTACTGATGTTTCATTCTCCTCTATCCTCTCTAAAGGTCTAGTTACCTTTTAAAATTATATTTTGTACTAATACTATGATAAGATCTCTCCTGCATGGTATGGTGCCCATTATATTAAATTTACTCCTCCTATGAAGCATTGCTCAAGGGGCCATTAGCTATTATATCTGTTCTTTTATTAATATCTGATTCTTTGATTTTGGACCTCCACAAACAGTAACAAGTTTTTCAGCATATTTGCTTTCCTCTGATGGCTTCTTATTTTCACTCAAGATCAATCAAAGCATCAAAGGTTAACTACTCCAGCATTTAGTCAAATAACTCCCCTGACATTTATTTTTCATGTTTAGTATTGACATCACTTACTTGTGTTTGTCATGCCAATTTTTCATACTTTTACATTGATGGTTGTCAGCATGTTTCAACTGTTTAATGTTTCACTGGCCATATGACAGTCAGAAAATGGTACAAAAAAAGTCATGACTTTTACTCTGTGGCTGTATCTCTCCTTCATCTACTTACATAGTAGCGACCTTCTGTATCTTATTTATACAGTCTTACTTTAGCTGTTCTGAAAACCTTTATTTTATTGTTCTTGCCACCTAGAATTGCTTTTATATCTGTCTTATTGACTCCATCTTTCTATGAAGTTTTGTAGAATATATTCTTCTTCATCTCTCATGACTTAATGGTCTTCTCTCTCTGCTATTGTTTGTTATTTGATTGTGTAACTATTATTTATCTCTGTGGTACATTTCATAATGCAGTTTGTATGAAATGCGCTCTGCAAAGTATAGTTGCATTGTATCATTTCATAAAAGTACACAGTAGTTTCAGTAGTTTTCTTTGAACAGTATAATTATGTTTTGAAAGAAGTAAAGTTCATGATTTAAGTGCATAATGCTGTTATTTGATGTTAGAAATGCATTTGAAGACACAGAATTTTGTCCTTGAAAAATATGCTTTCTCCTTTTTTAATGCTACCAGTTACTTTCATGTATTATTTAAACCTAACAGATGTATACCTATGGGCTCATTTATTTTATTCTACCAAAGTACAAGCAGTAAAGGAAAATGCAGTTGCTAATCACTCTAATGTGAAATACTGTTTAAAATGTCTGTGTTGAAATAGGTAATTTATTATCCTAGAATATGAAAGAAAGAAAAAGGAAGAGAAAGAGAGAGAAAAAGGAAAGAAAGAAAAAGAAAGAAAAAGAAAGAAAAAGAAAGAAAAAGAAAGAAAAAGAAAGAAAAGAAAGGGAGAAAAAGAGAAAGAGAGAGAGAGAGAGAGAGAGAGAGAGAGAGAAAGAAAGAAAGAAAGAAAGAAAGAAAGAAAGAAAGAAAGAAAGAAAGAAAGAAAGAAAGAAAGAAAGAAAGAAAGAAAGAAAGAAAGAAAGGAAGGAAAAAGTTTTTAGTGAAGGAGTTGAGGAATATGTAGAACTTTAAAAAGTGAAGGGTTTGCAGGCTTAAAAAGTAGAACTGGAACCCATAAACATTTACAAAAGATTTGAGGGGATTGAACAGTGCTTTATCTTGTCTTGGCAGAATTGCTACTTTTATTGCAAAGTTTACTGGTTTTGCTGTAGAAAGTGACAGTGGACTGTAGCTACAGAAATCTTAGGTCAGGATGAAGAGTAAATTGACTTAAAAATAGGAAACTAGATTTTTAAACTGGACAGACATATAAGCCACACAGTTGCTTAAAAGGTTTAAGCATAAGCTAAATCCTTGGGGCAGAGGTGGAGTTGTACACAGAAGAAAAAAAAGAAGGTCTTTCTGCATCAATGAATCCTATGTGACCAAAAACTATGTTTCTTCAAGTGAGGGGGGAAAAAAACCCCAAATACCAAAGCCAAATATTGGTCCTAGACCTCTACACAACTTGTAGGCTTTTATCAGGGACAGAGTTGCTTTGGCTTTGGTGCATGTCTAAAATAGCCTACTCTGTAAGCCCATGTTGTTTCTACTACAGTTTTAAATGGGTAGAGCATATGGAAAAATTGTGAATGCTATATCAAAGAAAAAAGTACTTAGAGGTCCAGTGCTGTTATTTGATGATAAGAAATCTGTCTTGGTGTTTTTTATGGAAGGGACTTTTAGATCAACTTCTCCCTTCTTTGAGAGTAGTTGATTTGTGGAAGGGGCTACAAAGTGTTTGTTGAATGTGCTTCTAAATGCTAGCTGGTTATATGATCAGTCGTCATAGAGCGTTCATTAGCCATTTTCAGCTATTGTGGTAATGAATTCTAAATATTTTAATTTTATGGTAATTATAGAAAAATAGTAGGCTGAAGTCAGAAAAGTTTTAGAAGGAGGCCCCTTTACCCAGAGAGAAAATGTAACAGCCAGATACACTAATGAATTTTTTTTAAATTATATGATGTTTTTTGCCTCCAGAATGACTGGCAGAAATAAAAATAACAGAATAGTGATGTGCCAGAATTTCTACATAATACATGCTTGTCATGATTCTTGCCATGGTGTTCTAGAAATACTGGATAAAGCCACATGTTAATAGAAATACAGAAAAAAATGCATCTAGGCTGTGCTTCTATATTTTTTTAAAGTCTCAGATACTCAATTGTATTATAAAACAGGAACTCAAATATAAATGTCAACTTGAGCTGGATAGCATTAATTTTCACAGTTTACTTCTACCTTGGCGTTCAGAAGACAGAAAAAAATGTCATTTTGGCACATAGTCATGACAGTCCATTCATCATCTGGGTCATTAATTTCCTCATGTTCTGATTATTCAGGTTTTTGTTCTAATTCCTTTGAACTATAGTAGGGTAATGGATAAAGTAATATAAAATACTCTCTGCTAGAATTTACTGATGATACAACTCAATGAAAAAAAAATATGACAAATGTCTGTCATAGGGATATACACAGGTATCTTCATGAGATCTTTGAATAAAACAAGAAAATTTTTAATAAGGTGAAAAATAACCTACTTGCCATTAGCAGTTTTTATTCCACAGCATTTTGGCTTTTAGGGCATTTATTTTTAGTGCATTGGAATATTCATGCTATAGTCCCTTCTGTCTGTGTTTCTAAGTTTTTTAATCTGGACTTCAGAAATCCTGAGCACAGGTACTATAAATTGAAGAGGGTTTTTTCGCTAAATTTTCCAAGACATATCTTGTTAGAATTATAGGCAAATAAATCATTCTCTGGGAACCAAAAGAAAGATTGCAATGGACTATTGTCAGAACAATCCAGTAAAACCACTTGGCTGAAGCATCTTGCACGACAGAAAATAAATATTTTTACTACATGAATACTTCATAAGTGATATCTTCTCCTCCTTAGCTTTCCTTTTCTTGTTTTGTTTTGGGTTTTTTTAAGGACAATTTTCATCTAATTATTTCAAGATATAGAAAGTGTCTAAATCTTCAGATAATTGCTCCCTAGTGGTTAATTTTCTCCTGAGTTAAAAGTATTTATCTGATTTCAATCCTGAGTTTGTCTAGTTTCAACTTGGAGCTTTCAGTTCTCAGTACCAGTCTTCTAGCTAAAGCAAAAAATAAAGCCCTCCTCAAAAATTTCTTCGTTGTGCACATAAAAAGGTTCTGTGAATAAACATGTGAATTTACTAAACTCATGAAATTCTTTCTAACCTTTTGTAATTCATCAACGTTATTTTTTTCTAAAAGAAGGCTTGTAGCCCACACATGATTTTTGCCATCACTAGTGACAGAAATCATAACAGAGGCTTTGTGCTGACCTGAGAGTTCAGGGTCCCAGGGCATGTCTAGGTTTGCCTTGGCCTGACCAGTGTGTACCTTGGATAATGGCTGCCAATGGTGGCTGCCCTGGATGGATTTCCTCTTGGTGAATTCCACAGACTGTGGAGCCCCCATGTAACAGTAGCCCTTTCTGTGACCTGCCACTATGGATGGCTGTTGTGCAACTTTCAGCATTTAGGCTGGGCATAAAGAAAAAGGACTGTGATTGGAAATGTGTAAAAGTAGCCACAAGGGGCTCCAATGCTGATGATGGAGCTTTGTCACCACAAACAGCAAAAAATTTCCCCTGTTCTCCTCAAGGAAAACTGAAATATCAGCCAGACAACCTGAACAGATGGGAGGAAGGTGAGCAAAATTATCAGGAAGAGGCACAACTACTAGAAAAGTTTGAATTACAAACTTAATTTTATTATTCATAATTTTTTTTCCTATTAATTAGACAATTGAATTATTATGTTTTTAGCATTACCTGGAGTGACATGGAATTTTTACCTCCACTTGCCAGATGTTTTCTTTCTTGCTCATGACAAGATTTTGAGTGTAGTAGACAGAACTAGGAACAGGACTATAAGTAAAAGTGTCACTAATTCTGTATGATTAAGCACACGATTTTCTTTTTATCATCTTCTGTTACGTATATGGGACTTACATCTCTTTTTTTACACAAAACATCAGTTTCCAAGTCTAGACTTCTCCATATCTGAATTCCACATTACTGTCCTTTCATTCAAAGATTTTATTCCAAGACCTTACATTCATAAGGATGTATATATGTATAAGAATGTAAATTGAAGATCTTGTCAGATAATTTTTTTTGTGCTCTCAGATACAATTTGCTTCACCCTAAAAACTTTGGAAGGTCACTAAAATAGTTGTCACTCCACATCACTGAAGCTATTACTCAGTCGAATATATTTTGTTGTTGGTTAGCATGAGTGATTCTGTTTCTGTGTAAATAGTGAAGAATAATGGTAATTCAATAATTCACATTTTTCTGTATTACAGTTTTGTTTTACCCTTCTGATCTGGTGTCAGATGTTCAATACCATTAATATTTCATTTACCACAGTATGTCTTCTCAAGTTTGTAAAGAATAGCTTGTTTGTTTGTTTTTAATTGATGTCCTTAATTCCATATTAGTGTAGGTAATAAGTAACACAGCCTGTGCTCTCTCCCAACAATTATGCAAGCATTCTGAGACTTCCCAGAACTATTTTTCTGTATTTCTTGGGAATGACCTGTGACACAAGATGCAGACTCTCCTTTACCTCTTACCCTTAATAATCTTGTAAATACTTGCTTGATACTTAGAAGTATTCATAATTTTCTTCCCAGTTTAGAATCAGGTCTTTTTAAGTCCCAGTGTGTATTTAGCCACAGTGGTATTATATTATCAGTCGGGACTGTAAAGTCTTTGCTAGAAGCTCATGAAATTGTGCTATAATCACTCATACTTAAGAAAAATCATCAGTTTCAGCCCGGGAACCCATTTATCTTTCAACCTGCTGTCTTATGTAGGACTGCCTTAAGCAATTTGATTCTGCTAGCAAGTTTTTATGTAGAATTCATAGGAATATTAAGGCTATGTTACCAATGGCAGCTGTAGACCTCCAGCATATGTCTTACAGGTTGAAACACCACAAAATGACAGATTTTTTTCTACATATGTATTATAGGTTTTGCAGCTTTTTATGGCACTACTTTTTTCCAAAGCCTCAAGCAGTAGCTAAGCAAGATGCCTGTGGGTATTTTGAAACTGCCTGTGGGTAGATAATGACAATTTTAATATCCACAGAACCCTGCTGAAATGGAAAGCAAAGAAAATGTACAGTGGGATTTGACCGTATGAGTTAAATCAATGGATGATCATTGCACTCTACATAACCTCAGAGCAGTGAAAACTATTAAACATGTAGGTTACTACATGTGTATTTTTTGAATTAAGGGATTATATGCTTCCTTACTTACAGTCTTAGGAAAAAAAGGCAGATATTATGAAAACAGTAGTACCTTCCAATTAAATCTGTACTGGTATTCAGCTGTGAGTAAGAATTTTGATGTTATCAATGACAAGATGTATTACATTATTCATATCTAAAGGAGTAAGATGGAAGCCCAGCAAGCGGCAAATTGCAGTAACACAAAAAATTATATGCAGTAAACAAAGAGCAGTTTGTCTCAACTAAAAGGTAAAGTCAAGGAAGCTGAGATATGGTCAGTGAAATTCTGTCCTTGTTAACTTTGCTGAACTCAAGACTTCAGCGCATTGCCCATTTTCTCTCTTAGTAATTAGGCATCATATTTTTTTTTTCTTTTTCTTGCTCTATGAGAACTACATCCTGGTATTTGAAGGATAAATTGGGTCTAAAGTAGCATGTGTTATGCATAAGCAATTGTGATAAGATCCTTAAAATTTTCTTACTAAATGTATCCATTTGAAGCCAAGTACATGTTTAGAGTTTAGCAGATACAAAGCTATAGTTGTTAGCTCATTTGCTTGTGAGGTTTTTTCCATCTGCTAGGGAGACTTTGTCAGCTTTCAGTGATCCTCAATAGCATTGTTTTCAACATGGAAACACTTAGAAAACCTGATGATTGTCTTACTGTATTTTCAATACACAAGTGATGTATGTGATTGAGTGTATGTAGCAGCCGCTGATATATGATGTACACTGGGATCGCTGCAGTGGAATCACTGTTCTCGGTTCTGTGTAAGCCAGAATTTCCATACCAGAAATATTCTCTTTGTATTCACAGCCAGTCCTGTGATCTATAAAGATTCTCTGGGATCCAGTCCTCCTCTGGACTACTTGTCCTCTCAACCACCTATTTCTTTGCCCTCAGATCTCCTTTTCTACGGATATCTTAGCACTGACGGAGCTGCTTCCAAGCGAAGTGCGGGAGCGGAGAACAGGGCACAGAGACCCAGTCTGATTCAGTAGGGAAGCAGTGAAGTCTTCTGAAGGAGGCCTTTCAGCTGGCTACCATGCTGGGCAGTCCAAAACCATGTCAGAACTATGGTATCTCCTAGTTAAAGCATTTAGCTGTGCTCCCGTCTCCTTGCCCAGCCTGCATTCACTACCGGATTTAATCTCCTTGCAAGCAAAGTTGGTGGAACTGGGCAACTTTTGCTTGAGAAATGAAGATCTTTATGGATTTTTTTTTTGTATAGGCAACACTTTCCATCACCACTTTGTAGTTATCTCTGCAATGAGGAATCCCACAGGTGAAGATAGTGATCTCCATGTCTGTGTTGGAGCTATCAGTTGGAAAACAGAGGCTTAGGAATGTGGAAAACATTCCTGAAATCCAGCAGACCTTTTTTCCCAAAAGGTTTGGCAGTCTCTTTATTGGTCATGGGTTCTCATGAATGTCACAAAAGATTTTAACAAAATTGCCATCATTTATAGGAGTTGTCTTTCCAGTGTTTCCTGGTGTGAATTACTACTCTTCCACAGTAAGCAATAAAGGCACAATAAGCATGTAATAATGTTCAATTCAGACTGTTAACTTAAGAAAACACTTCCTTTAGGCAAATGAATTTCTCTGTTACTAGACTGGCATCTATCCAGACTCCGTTTTGTTGGTTACTCTGAAAAGGTGTTTCTTCTGTTATATATTTCCACATTCAAACAAATTACTCTTGTTGATTTTGAGATTCCCAAGATCTCATCATAGTTTTTATATGGTCTCTGTATAATTACTCCTATCTTCCATTAATTCATATGAATTGTATAGCATGTCATGGTCTTTGCACAATAGCAAATTATTCTAAATTTTATGAACATGATTGAAAACTCACATCTAGTTACTAGAAAATGATGGGGTTTTTTATTTATCCTACAAAACTAATGTTATAGATTATGTGGTGTAGATATAGATGATATATTTGTAAATTAATATATTTGTCATTTTCTCTCTACTTATTGCAGGTGATACTAGCAGGGAGCTACTCCTTCTGTGTGTTCCTTCACTTTTGTTGCCCAAGGAATCTGGGGAGTAGTGTGATAGTGATAGAAATGGCATCAGATTTGAGGGCTCAGAATTGCCTTCTTTTGCTATAGTTAGATGAAGGCATTTACTTTTTGCCTTGTCAATAAAACTAGATTAGTGTTCAGTTATGATCCAATTATGATTTGGAGCCAGATCCTTAGTTATATTCTATTGGAACGTAAATCAAATTTTTGTCAATTAAAATAGAGTTTGATAGTGAGAAACAGTTACAAAAAACCTACAACCCCTTCCCTTTGACTCCAACTCCCTCACTCCTCACCACCAAGCAGTGTTCTGTCCTTTTTTAGATGCATTTTCCCCAGGGTGCCTGCCCATAGCTGAATCCTGCACTGAGGGCACTGGAGCTGGGGCAGCCTTGGCATTTCCTCTCCTCGTGGACACTGCAGAGCCAGTAGACTCCCTTGCTGGCATTTGGGCACCTGCAGTGGGTATAAAACCAGGGCTGGAAAATGTTCCGACATCCTGTGGAATACCCTTGGCTCATGCCTTACAGGTCAGCAGTATAATCCAATTGAGTAGAAAATCTTTCATGTCTCACTAGAAGTGTCTGAGAGTGTGTGCCATGGGTGGAAACCTGTATTTTTTGAAGAACCTGTTCCTGGGGACTTACATTGATTTGGTAGCAGACAGTGAGGGTCGGAAATAGGCAAGCGGGATGGCTGCAATTCAAGAAAGATGAGTCAGTATGTATTTTTAAAGTAGACTCCGTTCTCTGCTATATTTTTACTACTTTCTTTTCATCTGATTTCTTCCTACTTGAGAATCTGGGAAAAAAATCTATTGATACCCATACCCATACCTGAAAAGCTGGTCGGCAGAGCTAAGTTACTGAATTGTAATACCAAGAATAGCTTTAAAATCTTGCCCAAGAGAAACACACTAGTAAAACTAGCATCAATAACAGTAAAAGCAAGAATTAAAGTTTAAAAATCAAAATGAGGGTTACCCCTTCGTGGTACAAATAAAAGCTGAATGACCCTGCCTGAAGTTCAAAACAAGGTTGAATAACAATAATTAATTTCAGATAGTACTTAACAGTTGTCAAATGTCAAGAGGAAAATTAAAAACCAATCTTGACTTCATCTGACAGAACAGTGTATGGCTTCTTTAGAAAATTTACAAAAGTTTTGTGTTGATCACTGCATTATTTTGTACATACCTTTTGTGATGTGTTACTTTAATGGTTTATCATTCTTACCCATCACTTGCAGTTTCTATCAGTTTCATTTGTATTCATGGAAAAAGCTTGGGCAGAGGGTGGTAGACATTTTTTCCTTTCCTTTTCTGATTTGTTTTGTTTTGTTTTAATCACCTGTTCACAGAGCAATTCTTCTTGTTCCTATCTGACACAATAAAGAAAATAAAGCCAAAGGCAAGGGCATCAACCACCCTTTTAAAGGTCTCAGGTAAACTATTATTTATATGACTTCAGGGAGTCTGCTTCATATTTCACAGCGCAGAATAAGCAAGCTGAGAAACATGCTTATGAAAATACATCATCCATTAACCTTATCTGCTTTCCTGACACGGGGATGTAAAGGCTTGCTGAAACCCGAGGAAGTGCTGTAGGACAGCAGAGTTCTGTGGTCCTAAGGAGTGATTTTTGGCTACATTGTTTCACTTTGGATGTTTTTCCTCTTTAAAAAAAAAGTCATAAAACATTGAGATAACTATCATAAATGATATTATTTAGAATAGTCTTCAAAGGTCAAGGTAGCATTTTCAAAAATTCTTGCAACTTTGCTGAAGTTTTCATGGGTACACAGTAAGTTTTCTTTCTAATGGAATAGTGGAATGGAATGGAATGGAATGGAATGGAATGGAATGGAATGGTGGCTGAAGGTATCTTTCCATTATAAAAGTGTTGGTTGTCAGAAGCACTTAGATAATCTCAGAGATGTTTTCCATTCTAACTGATTCTGTGATTCTGTGAGTCTGTCTTTCCTGAAGATGGTTGTCAAAAGTAGCCTTTGTACAAAAATTTATTGTGAACAAAGCACTACCTTCTCTAATTTTTGCTTGAAATGGAATCACAGCCTGATTTTTCTGATCTATCTTTCCACACTCTTGTCACAGTTGCTAACACCAATCCTATTTAAAGGCCAGGTTCTAGTGCTTTGGAAGTTAAACAGTGTGTGCACTGGTGATTACAAATTAATGCAGCATTTGCTAAAAGCAACCTGCAAAAGAATGGGTGGTTATCAACATT
This sequence comes from Lanius collurio, assembly GCA_020086605.1. NCBI lineage: Eukaryota > Metazoa > Chordata > Aves > Passeriformes > Laniidae > Lanius > Lanius collurio. The sequence goes on along the minus strand of JACBWW010000012.1, from coordinate 22,986,552 downwards.
CTGAGGCAATTTGTTAGTCAAAGCAAGCAGAAATAGTAACTCACTTAGTAATGTAGCCAGCTAATCTAATTAAATGTCTCTCAGCCCAACATCTGTCTTTATAATGATCTTAGTGCTTTTAGGCAGTAACTGCATCATGCTTTTGTGTTTGAGCTAATGTCGGTAACCTGTGGATGACATTTGTAATGTTGATGATAAAATACCCAGATTTCATCATATTCAGATTTACTGAAATAGAGGTATGTAATCCTCTAGCTATTTCTCCTCCATGATTTAAAAATTACATGTGTCAAATCTGTACTGTACAATCTCTCCTGTTATATCCAGCGTAATCTGTGTTCATAGATGAGACATATATGATGTAGGCACTGTATTTCATTCAAATTATTGAAATGGTAAAGTCTACCTCATCTCGTGATACACACAACTTCCCATGTTTTATTTCTAAATCTGATTTAAATGGTAGCTATTTTTTTGGGATCCACCCTCAGGCTAGTATATATTGTCCATATAAAAGGACTTTGATCGTATTTAAAGTTTTGAAATGCAGAAGTAATTTTTAACCCTGCTAATCCTGAGCAGATTGGTACTCACTAACATATAGTTATTTTCAGTGGCTAAAATTTCTGAGACTACTCTAGATGAGAGGAGAAAATACAAATTTCTAATAAACAATTGACCTCCTTCATCATTTTTCTGAGAGATAGTTTATAGTAATAGAGTGTATTTTCCTTTCTCAAGTCATTCACTATAACCTTTTTTCCCCCAAAATTTTCCTGCAATTCCCTCCCCACATTTCCATTCTATTCTATTTCCAGTCTAGTCCAGTGAGATGTGTTTTCACACCAAATCTGATAATTTCTTTTAGGTAACTAGATCTTCTAGCTAGTTTCCATGGACTTTTACAGTAGTTTCTGTAAAACAATGTAGCTAAGACGGCAACTCAAGAGACCGCTGGCCTAAATTGCTCGTCTTATACTCTTCCTTGAAGATGGGGCAGTTGAAGATTTTGTAGGAGGCAGCAAATGCTACAGGCTGAAGGATGAAGCATATTGTATTGACACTATTTTCTTCAAGGCCTTTAGTTCTTTCTCTATCAACTATGAAGAGTTATAAATTTATTTTCGACTTCTTTGACATGGTAGCTTTCTCCAACATAATAAACTTGTGAGGGTTTTTTATTTCCTTCACCCTTGCAGTTCCTGTGACTAAGCTGTCTCTTCCATCACTGTAGCAACACCTTCAGGAAGTTGTGACTGGTTCCTGTTCATTCTTGTTACACATTCCTGTGGTGAGAAGAACGTGCAGGATTTTATTAGATGTTCTTTTTTCATGAGAAAAGCCAAATCAATGTGAAGAGAAGTGAAGTGAAGGTACAAACAAAACACAGATTATCTGTTTCCACAGGAAAACCGTCACTGAACTTGTTTAAAAATGTGCCAAATGCCAGATTGGGGGGTAGAACATACAAAGAAGGAAGCAATTTTCACATGTTTAAACTAAGATAGCTGTTCTGTTAAGAACACCATAAAAACTCAAGGAAATTTCTAATAAATGTAAGTATTTAATGTACCATACATCTTTCAAACTCTAGTTCTAGGGCTTTCTTTGAAGAGGGAAATTGCTAATAATGATAGACAGACAGAGTTAATAATGAAATCTGGGTGTGAGAATGCTTTTCTGTGTTTTCAATCTGAACACCACAATGAATGTAATTGCACAGTACAAGGTTTGCTGGGGCAGCCATCGTCTCAGTAATGGATCTGCTTCTAATAGTTTAAGATGTAATTAAAACTAAATATATCCCTGAGACAGTGGTAAAAAATAACCAGCAACCTGTGTTTGTTGCTCTTGAATTGAACTAGCAATTAATTATATGTTTGACCAATGAAAAATGTCATATACAGTGACCTGAATTTTGTTACACTGAATTCTGCCAATTTTTCTGAAAGGGGTTTCAAAGGTTACACCAACCAGCAGTATAGAAGGTTGTAATAATGGGCTACAAGAGATAAAAGGAAACACATCAGCAACTATCATAGTGTGCTCTTTCTAAACAAAGTGAAAACTTCTACTGAAATCAGTGTTATAATGAGAGTGGAACAGAAATGTGTGCACAGAATACAAGGAGGTTGAGTCTAATTCTTAGGTAAATGGAGTTCACCCTTTAAAAAACAGTGGTTTTCTCTTGTACTTGAAATGCATCAGAAAGCTTACATAGCACAGTCAGTTCATTGGTGGAGCAAGCAAAGCCCTGTACAAACATCAGGGTGAGTGCAGCCTCTCACCTTTCACTGCCCTTAGTGGTTTGGCTGCCTGTGCTCAGAGTCAGTTTTTGGTACAGATGTCTGTTCTTATACTAGAGAGGTGCGTGGAGAGCATTGTTAGGAAGAGCTATGAGAAGCAATGGCTTCTCCACCTCTTTGTTTTTATCTTCTCCTCTCATCTTTCAGGTACAGTGCAGCTTGGCCAGTGTCTGGCAATGTGCCTCACTAATTCAAGGCCTGACCCACTGATTTCAACTTCTGGCTTGATCTGCTACCTGCCTTTTTGCCAGGTTGACTGATGGTGCAGAGCAACAGATGGCCATGGCTCACGTTTCTTGGTATTGTGGGACTTATCAGTGGGTTCCATGCCCTGTCTGCCTTGATTCACTCTAGCTTCCCAGGAGCTCTTCCCTTACAGAGCAGCCTACTCTTGCTGCTCCCTGGTAATAGCTTTCTAAAAAGAGCACCATCAAAACCAGTTGAAAACTGCATCAGTCCTCAAGTTTCATGGTATCCATGAGATGCCTTGGGAAAACATTCGAGAACAGGGTAAGTGCAGGGTAATATTTTCTTGGTTTACTTTCCAAACATCAGTAGTTTAAGAAATTCTTGGCTGAGAGGCTGCACTCCTGTTTTTCTTGTCTGTAGTTTTTCTACTCTGTTTTGAACTCTCTTCTGCTTTGTATTCCCCTGTCTTGCCTTGAAACCCAAAGGTAGTGATCTCTATAGTACAAAAACACAAGGAAGGACTTCTTTTTGTTTTGGCCCTGCTACCTAGTGGTGGCAGTGAATTAATTTTAGCTTTTAATTTTAATTTTGGTAGTGAATTAGTTTTAGCAAGAACAATGCCTACCCACTACTGATGCCAGTTTACCACACCTTTAAAAACTTTTATTGTACTACCCCTTAGCTGTCCTCTTCCAAGACCATGTTAGCCTCTTATTCCTCAAGATGAGATAGGAAGAAATACATGCTGTATTCAAGCATGAGAGAAAATGCGTATCTCTAGTGGCAAATGTTACTTTCAAAATCTTTGATTCTTACTTCATTCTATAATAATTCTTAGCATTCTGCTTGCCTTTTTTTTCTGCTTATGAACACTGAGCTGTTACCTACAGGAAGTTTTTAAGACAACTTTCCACAGCAATAACTGAGTTGTTGCCCTTTATTGTGTAGTCATAGAGTTGTGCTTTTTTTCAGAAGCCTTTTATCACTTGAATAACTTCTCCCACTTACAAAACAAGTTCTTCCATTCTATGCAAATTCTACTTATAATTTTCAAGCAAATCCACTTGACAGCATGTTGAAATTAGCTCTACTGCAGAGAAATAGCAAATCACTTGTGGGGTTTAATATTAAGGGAGAAGTGGGCCATTCAGGCATAAATCAGAAAAATCAATTATAGCTAGGATTCATGTCATTTCAAACTTCAGGAGAACAGTGGTTTAGTCATTTCACTGAGAGTGTGAACTTCCCCGATAAGGTGGTCTCCTATGTTCCAAACAGAATTCTGCAGATTTTTCTTAAACTCTTCCACAGTTTTTTTTCATATGAAGACAATTTTTTGTTTGTTTGTTCCTAAGTTTCATCTCCTAGTTTCTGTGTGTGTGCTGAAATCTGGAGAAGTCAGGACCTGTATTTATAAGAGAAGATATGAAGGTAATTGTTTTGCACTATCCCTTATTCATTTGCTCATTAAACAGGAGGATTATGGGAGATATCACTGAGAAAAACTTTTAGGCAGAAGAAATGGTCCTGTCCTCTAAAATGGAAGATATCTATTTACATTAAAATTGGCCTCAAAATTTTCCTGCCAATTTTCAGGTAAGAGGCCAAGGTCCAGCTGATACTTGGTAGGAAACAACTTCTGAGCAGCATTATGAAGATTTGAATGAAAGAGCATAAAATTTAACTAGAGGTAATACCATCTATTGTCCTGATATTGTTTCCTGCAATACCATCCAAATCAATTGGGGTCTACTCATTATCCTTCCACCAAAGGAAAAGATAAATGCTTCATGATGAGAGAAATGGGGCATTCACAAGAGCTGTGCTGTCCTCTGGCTAACTGGCTTCCTAATTTGGGGCCAGGTGAAGGATGGATTGTGTATGTGTGTATACTGAGAGCTTGCCTGTCCGGTTCACCCTGCAGAAAATCACTTGGAGGTAGAGGTGGCTTTTCACCACACCTGGGTCTATCTGAGGATTAGTTGTTTGCCTCCTCTTCCTCCAGCACTGTCAAGGTCGTACCAAGGCCTGTCAGTTTGGTTTTCCTTTTTCTTCCTCAGTCTGTCTGAACAAATCAACCTCCAGGAGAGAAGTTATTTGGGGTTACTCCTCTGTACAGGGTATTTCATATGGTATGGTTTTAAGATGTCCCTGAAAGAACTCCACCATATAATGGTTTGTTTTACAGTTAAAAAAAAAAAAAAAAAAAAAGAAAAAGAAAAATTAAGGTGGCAGTTAAATTTTCCATGCTAAGTAAAGCACTTAGCATGATTTCACTTGCTTAAGGTAATTATAGGCATGATGCCTATTTGGCTTCTTTCTTCTTTTGAAAGGGTAGAAATTAATGCAAAGATAAAAATGCACTTACATATGATGGGCACTTAATAGAATCCTCTAGTAAATTTTTATATTTTTCAAGTTCTATAGCTAGCTCTCAATCTTCCATTCCAATGTCTTATCCTATATCTAGCAAATGTTGCAAGGGAGCTGTGGAAACTGAAAATGCTCATAATGTGATGTGGTCTTAGGATACTCATCTATCTCTGTTCATTATATTCTATATGATGTGCTCTAATGCAAGTCTCAATTATTCCTCAAAGCAGGGGATAGCCAGGTGAGCTTTTTCTTTCTTCACTGTAGAGAGGAAAGAAGAGACCTGATTTTTGTGTGTGAACCTATTATTATTGCTATGCACAAAAAAAAGACTCTGCCTTACAGTAAGAGATGACTTGGTGACCTAGATTTATATAATAGATTTATATATTGCTTTGAAAAAGCTAACCATATTTGTAGTGTACAAATGTACAGATGTAAATCTCTATGTGTAAAAAAAGGCAAAGGATGTCAAAGGAAGAGGGAGGAGCATGTGCAGGTGACAAAAGATTTAAAAAGTACCAAAGCCATCATCAGAGTGTCTTCAAATAAAAAATAAAAAAATAAAAAAAAAATTAAAAAAAAATTTAAAAAAAATTTTTAAAAAAATTTAAAAAAAAGTTATTTTGGATCTACTAATTTCTCAAAGGTGAATTTTTAGGCTTATACAACAAAGTTGTCACTTTTAGCTCCAGATTTTCCTGTTTAAAACTCCCTTGTTGAGATAAAAATTGGGTTATAAGCAAATGCTATGTACTAGGAAGTGAAAAAACAGAAAGCTCACCCTTTCAGTGGTAGTCTGGAAATGTTTGCACAGTCAGCATCTGGAAGACATCGGGTACCAATGTACAGGTTGTAGATCTTATTGCAGACTCCAACTTTTAAATGCTTAGTTTGAACTTGCACCCAGGACACCTATCTGGAGAGCCCCACAGGATTAGGCTACTGCAGCAGCAGCACCAGAATGGCCAGTGGGCATCCTATGGTTTCAAATCCTGTTCATAGCTGTAGATGGAAATAAAACCATGAATTAGGTTACAGTCCTAAATTTCATTAGAACAGCAAATTTTAGAGTTTGTGTGAGGTGCTTTCACACCAGCTGCACTTCAAGATTTTGTTGCAAGTGTTGTGCTGTAAGAAGTTTCCAGAAGATGGCAGAAATTAAAATGTATTAGACATAAGAGTAACAAATTATGACAGCCCAAGAAGAGGTCAGAATGAGGCACTGACATTTTAAAGCATATGTTCACATATTTTGAATGTTTCTTGTGAGTAATAAAACTGAGATACTTATCCCTGCTGGCTGCTAATGATGTTGCTGTATTTTTTTCACGAGGATAGCATAATGAAGCTATGTGTCCTAACTTCAGTAACTCTTACATATCATTCTTATTTCTCCATGTGCATTTCATCTGTCTGGAGCATTTTTTGTGCTTTTCATTCCTTTATCTGCAGTTTTCTTTGCAAGTAAAATTAATCATGAATCCTGGGCTTTACTATGCAGTCAAAACTTGACAGTACATGCTACACTATTTTCATTCAATTAAATCCCACTGAAAGCCTTCGTGCAAACCATGTGTCCTCATGTTTCACTGTTGGGTAACCCCACGATTCACAAATACTAACCTTTTATGACCGTACCACACTTCTAATCTAGAAGGAATCCTGGCTCACATGAGCTGCATACATTGCAAAAGGCTCACAAATTTTGTTAGCATGGAAGATCATCACCTGAGTGTCTCCCAGGACTTAAAAGTAATGAAAAAAACTTATTTTCCAACCTATGAGGAAAATAACTACAGGTCTTAGTAAGTTTTAAAAATCATATATATATTTATTTGTGGAAATAAACAGCAAGGGCAATAAAGTTCCTAAACAGGTTTATTGGGGGTAGTCAGCACGGATTTTTGAAGAGAATTGGTGCACAATCAACCTAAAGCTTCCTACAATAAGGTGATTGGCTTGGTGGACAAGGGGGTGGAGGCATTGGATGTTCTTTACCTTGCCTTCAGTAAAGTATTTGACGCTGTCTCCCATGACATCCTCACAGAGCATCTGAAAAAAAGGCATTTGGTAGGAGGATAGTGAGGCTGGTTGAAAACCAGCTGAAGGGCTGGGCTCAGCTGGTTGTGTTTGGTGGCACAAAGTCCAGTTGAAGGGAAGTGGCTAGTGCAACTTGATTGATACCCCAGGTAACAATAAGGAAGCCAAAAATGTATGATGTTTTCATTAATGAGCCAGATGCTGGAGCAAAGTGTACCCTGAGCAGCTTTGCAGATGACACATGACTAGGAAGAGTAGCTGACATATCAGTGTTCTACTGACAGCAGGAGGAGCATGAGAAGGCAGAAGAAAGGGGCTGGCAGGATCCTCATGAAGTTCAACAAAGGTGAATGAAAAGTCTTGAACCTGGGGTAAATTATCCCATGCACCAGTACAAGCTGGAGGCTGAGCTGTTGGAAAGTTGTTTGGCAGAAAAGGCCCTGGCGGTGCTGACCATGAACCAGCAATGTACACTTGTGGCCAAGCAAGCCAATGCATTAGAAAAAGCATTGCCAGAAGGATGAGGAAGGTGATTCTGCCCCTCTGTTCAACTGTAATGAGGTCACACCTGCAGTGCTGTGTCCATTTTTAGTTCCCAGTACAAGAGACAGAGACATGGACATATTGGAAAAAATCCAGAAAAAGCACCACTCGTGATAAAGGGACTGGAACATCCCTCCTGTGAGGAGATTGTGAGAGAGCTGGGACTCTTCAGCCTGGAGACAATAAAGCTTGCATCAGGTGGGATAAGAAAGTTCTTTTAGAGCAGAATTCTCTTTGTTTTTTCATGGTCACATATGCACTAGTATTCTTTCTGCTTTTCTTGTCTGGCAAACTTACTTTTCCTACATCACAGATTTTTAAATTTAAACTTGATAAATCTAATATTCTTTTATGATTCTATGACTCTTTCTTCAGAATTCTTGGAATCAGTTTTTGTCAACTTGAGCTTCTGATTTTGATTATTGCCTGCAGCCCATGTATTCGGTGAGAACTGTCATTATCTTGTAAACCACACTCAGTTTTGCACAGAAATTGGTAGCATTTTGTCCTGTTCCACTGTAATTCAGGGACAGCTTATTTGTATAACACTCCTATTTATTATATATTTTGCTTAGAAATAATTTATCTTTGTAGCTGAGCAAATTGCAGTAGAATTTCACTGCTCTTCCACAGACCTTTCTCTTGTTTATTACAGTGATTTCTGAGTTACGATCTCTCCAATATAAATAATGCATTAGTTCATAATTTAAATATGACCTGTCTTTGCAAGACTGGTGACTCACTATAAAGATCTTTTTGAGTAGCTTCAAATCTTCAAGAAGATTTTGGTAGCTGATTTATCTCTTCTGATCTGTAACATGTTGTGAAGGCTTAGCTTTTATATCTTTGACAGTGTTATGAGGACCAAAACTGCTTGAGTGTCTTAGTATGAAAGGAAGTGGCTCACCAGAGAATCAGACTAACATGGGCTCTGCTAAAATATCATGCACTGAAATCAAGAGCCTGGCATTGTAGTTACAAGATAGATTTTCTTTGGTGGAAGAGAAGATTGACATAGTTCATCTCCAGTTCTCTAGTCCTGATGGTGTTGATTCTTACAGTTTGTAAAGCATCAAGATTTAAACTCCATTCTTGAAATTATCAGCTAAAAACATAGAATTAAAGCCATTACAGGGGCAAAGGAAAAGAGCTGCACATTTCTTAAATTGTGTTTGTTATCAAATAACACCAGTAAGCTCTCCCTAATTCTCTTCTGTCACTAAATAGGTATTTTTCACAGAGACTGTACTGCACAAAGAGACAAGTGAAAGGAGGCTACTTCCATTGCATCCTGTTGATACCACTTAAGGGCTCTGAATGAGACAGTGAACCCATGTATCCAGTAACACTTTCTGGTTAAAAGGAAAGAACTTGCATCCATCTTTCTCCCAAACAGACAAGTGTAAAAGGAAAGAGGAAGAAGACCAGTGAAAGACAAGATAAATTTAGGGTAAAGCTTCACTTTTTTGGAAGGTATCTGGACCCTTATGTTTTTAGCTCAATGTAAATCCAATAAATCCAGGGCAGATACTTGAGGGCTTTCAAATTACCTTCATACTGGCCCCACAAGTCCTCATGAAGAGCCCAAAAGGCATTCTGTGGGCTACATTGCATTTATTCTATCCCAAACATTCACACTTCAAGTTTTAGCTCTACATCTATATATGGAAAGACAAAGAGTGATGTTTCCACATAATGGCATTATTTCTAACCGCATCTACTTTTTTGTTTATCAGACATATATGAACTTGGTAGTATTTGTGCAGTAACTGTGTACAGGTAGAATTTTGGCAAAGTCTAAATAATACAAAATTTCTTCTCACTGTGTAGTTAAATGTATGCTTCAGCATTTGTCTAGAAAAATATGTATTAGAATGCATCAAGAAGCACCATCACAGTGTAAATCTGTTCAGAGCATATACAATAGTATTTCTCAGTACAAGAAATACAGATTTAGCAGTCTTGAATTTTCTCCCTTTTCAGATAATTCCCATGCCATTTTTAAAATTCTCAATAAAGCATTAGGTATTATGTTTTATACATCATCCAGAGCAGTAGAATTATGTTTTCCAAGTTTTGTAGGCTTAGTGACAATTTTAGCTTGATCCTGTTGCCATTTAACACTACTACAGAACACTCTGTAAATAAGAGAGAACGGTTCTTCACTTTTCATATAACTTGAAGAAACACATTGTATATATAAAGTATTAGGATGGAAATCACTATGCACAAATAAACAGCTAAGACTTTTAAGTGTCTTTCCATTTTTAGGTGAAAAGTCACAGTCTTTTAAGTTATTAGAATAGGTTAATTTTGAGTACCACTAATAGTATTTTGAAAATGTGATTGTATTGTTTGGCAAGTTTGATGTGACATCTGATAGACTGGAAGAGAAAGTTCACTTTCCATTGCTCTTTATTTTTTGTTTTGAAATATTAGAGATCTAGATATTAAATCTTAGTTTATTGTATTTCTGAGATGAAGCTTTAAATTTCTTATCCATTGGTGCAGGGCTCAGTTAAACTATGACAAATTTTTCTTAATTCAGTTTAACACAGCTTGGTCAAATCCCTGATTTCTAAGGTGAAGAGCAATCCACCAAAAATCAGGGTTTATGGAAGTCTAGGAATTAATTACAGACTGTTTAGCAGGTCTTAATACATCTGATGCTATTTTAAATATAATTTGTTTCATAATTTTACATGGTGAAATGTAAAGAATGGCTGCACCATGCCACTGTAAGCAGTTACTTTGTAAAGCCTTGATTCCAGTGCTCCACATCTGAACACTTGTGAGAAAATAAAAATATCTTCCATGAAACACTGAAACATAACAATTACTATAGTGATCAAGGAAGAGAATAAAAATTATTTTTTTCCAAAGTTGGAACATTTCCTTTTACTTTGGACTGTTTTCTGAGTTATCTTTTTTGAAAAAAAAAAAAAAAAAAAACAAAAAACATGTTTTCCCTATTTGTCTTTTTAGCTTTTCAGAGCAGAGCAGGATGCAAATTCTTTTTTTCTCAAAAACCAGGAACCACAGATGCCTACCAGGGAAACTGCCCCAGAAATCGTGTTCTAGTAAAGCTTTGCAGAGTGACAGTGGATTCCACAAGAGGCTTCCAAAGCTTTACTTACCTATTTCTCTTGGACTACTTCACATAAACTCTAGTTTAAATCCTCCAGATCAGATTTGTAAATGCAGATTCAAGGGGTTTTCTATATTTCATGATAGAAACACTTTTTCTAGCTACAGCAGAGCATTAGTACACAGGCCAAAACCTGAGCATTAGCACTGTAAGGCTTACTTGTTCCTTTACTGCAAGGTCATTAGTAAATTATACATATCTGATGTGTGTAATCTACGTGTGGCACCCTGTAGATGCAAACGTTCAGCGACATTGATAAAATTTTGGGTTCCATAGAGGTTTTTATGATATTATTCAGGATTCTTTTTCTGGCCAGAAATATTCATAGCATACCTCCTACATGTAGAAAGAAGAGATGTGTATCTGAGGGTAAAGCAGACCCAAAGTACGGTACCAAGTTGGCGACTGTTGTCGGTAAAATGGGGAAAAAAGTGTTGTGTTCTTGCCTATCGTGTCTGACCAGAGGTTACTACAATTGGGACTTTTTGTCACCATATTTATTATTTTGTAAGTACAGGTCAGCATAATCATGACTGAACATCTGGCATACCCCTTCTCTGCACCAGTCACTCTTACATTATCTGTTCTATGCAGATTTTTCAGAAAAGATGGAAGAGCTTCAAAGCTCTTGATGTCAGCAATATTCAGTAAGAAAAGACTTGACCAGAGGATGATGTTGCTTCAGGACTTCTTTCCAATCTCTCATATAACAGGGAGATGAAGCAGTAGGAATTGTTGACATGTTTTTAACATGCTAAAGTTAAGGGACAAGCACTAACTAGACAAAGCAAAGTTTTAGAAGAAAAAAATATATATCATACAGCTGTCATTTTGAAATAATTAAAAAATGAAAAGACATATCATTTTTGCAGCAGTGGCCATGGTTTCATTCTTCTTTTGTATGTATGGAACCACATCTCTTTGGATATAAGGTGAATAGAAGGTCTTAGCAGATTTCCATGAATTAGTCAAAATACCTTAATTTTAAAGAGAGTAAGTATCAAAAAGAGAGACAATTAGATCTTTTGCAGTGCCAGTATGCAAGGGCAAGTATCTTGACATGATGAGTTGATTATATTGTTTCATGCTTCCCGAAAGGGTAATTTTATTGGCACTTGAGGTTGCAGTTCATCTCTCTCCTGTCCTTGGAGTCTGTGTTGTTTCCTTATTATCTTGCTTTGAGCAGCTCTCCCATTTGTTTTTCAAGTAGTTTGAAATACTTCCCCCAGCAGTGCTCACACTTGTGATTAAACATTTTGCTTCTCATTTTTTTTTTCCTCTCCCTCACACTTTTGTCTTCTACATACAGCATCTCTTTGTATGTGCTTTTCATTTTTCAGTTTAAATTCCTTTCTTAACATTGATGCAGCCAGTGGTGCACAAACAGTTTAGATTGCTCCTGTATCAGATCTACTGAATTTCAGGCTAACTTCTTATTCCCAGTTCAGCTGTCAGTGAGGCTATCAAAGCTGCAGAGGTTCTTTCAATAGTTTTCTTGCATGCTACCCTACTTAGCTGCTCCAACCTATTTTTCCCTCAGGAAAATACTTGGAAATATATTTTCAATTTGAAACAGAGGGTTGGAAGGTGTTATTGCTTGGCTTAGTACAGTCAAAACCATATAATATATTTTTACATCACTTTTCAGAATGAAAAATTATTTTAAATTTAAAAAAATACTCTTCATTTTGAGCATGTCAAATGACGTGTTTCAAGAACTTCAGCATGTTTTCCAACATTTTTCAGGTTGAGATATTAATCAAATCGAGCCCTTTCCTCTGAAAACTCTGTTTCAAGAAGTGCCAAAGATTTCATGACAAAATGTCTGCAAAGCAAAAGCAAAATATTATGTAAGGATTTTTCCTTATTTTCCTCTTCTATTTAAAGAAAAACCTCTAAAACCATCTACCAGCCTGTCCTTACTCTCCTAGAATACTAAGTGCATGAAGTACTTCAGAATCAAAGATGGTAGTATGCTACAATTTATTTCTATTCTTGCTTATGCTTTGTTTGCTGAAATTGGAGTAAACTTTTGGAGTAAAATTTGTAACAGAAATATAAACCCTTGAGAAATCAAAGCTTATAATAAACTGAAATACTGACAGACCCTGAACTGTGGCTCCCAAATTGCAGTGCTTGAAATGCAGAAAAACAGACTCAGGGCCCTCTAAAGTACTCCAAATTATGGTCTATCAATTGTTCTATCGGGCAATCACATGCCTATTTTGGTAGAATAATTGAATCCCATCAATGAGCTATTTGTCACTAAAATTAGGCATACCAGGGTCATGTCATTACATTTTTTACAGTCAAGTACATGTTATTAGAACTGTCTTCTCCTCACAGTTACATTTTCCTTAAAAACAATTTTGCTCTAAATATGAATTGTTTTCTTGAAAGGACTTCCCATTTTTAGAAGCTTGAAATTGTCATCATTCTTGGAAAAAGCATGTGTATATGTTTATGCATATTGAATGTAGGTGTGTGAACAGAAATGCACCTATGTTTGTGCACTCACACCTACTTATTACTTCAACAGGAAGCCTCCAGGCTTCAAAGCAGTTCATTGCACAAGTTCAAGGTAATAAATGAATTGTTTATTACTTACAGTACATATCTGTTTTCAGCAAATTGAAAATGAATTGAATAATAGGTTGTGAGTAGAGCACTGTATTGGTAAATTTATCACAGAGCTGTGACTGCACTGCAGCAGAGTTGCAAATTCATTGGCACATCCTTGCTTTTCATGTCTTTAGACTACAGCACTCATTAAATTGCAATTTATAAAAATGTTGTAAGGCTTCTATAAAAGAATAAAATACTGATGTGCACTAAGAACACAGATAAAGGACAGAGGAATAAGTCAGTTTAACCTATAGGCTTCATGTTTTATACATGATATTTTAGCTAAGCATATTGCTGTTTCGTAGATGGCAGAATTTTCATAGCAAAGGAGAAAAAGCAGATTTTGTAGATTTTAGCATATGCTCTGTGGTAATTTGGAGGAGAAAAGAGCAGTGCAAAAAGATAAGTCATTTCTGTGTTATTGTTTATTGCTATTGTTGTTCATGATGACTGCAGTGATAGGGAGGAGAAAATTCCATCGTGATAACACCCTATGCAAATAATAATTTAATCCCTTTTTTCTGATCCAAAAATCTTGCAAAGTAAAAAGATGAGAAAAGGAAATAGAGAAGGGAGAAAGGTTTATGAGTAAATATGCACATTATATTGCTTCTAACCTATGATGAAATATAATTAATCTTTGTGACTATGTGGGTCAGCTCAGGGAGAGTGTTCCATGAGAGAGAGTGTAAATAATGTGTGAGTGCTGTCTACATCTGATTCATTCATGATTGATCCAAGTCAAATTTAAATTAATGACTCAGAGAACTTAGTCTATGTGCCCTTGCCAATATGAACAAACTAGGAGTTGGCAAGGATGTACTGCAAGAAAAGCATGATGACCTCAGCTCTTTCTCTGTGGTACAGTGGGATAACTAAAAGTCTTAGTTGGTTTATTATTGCTCTACCAAGAAATAAGGAAGATCTGAGTTTCTCTGAGAGACAGGAGAAATTAGTGTCCTTGGCTTATGTGTTCTACAAGAAATTTAATAATGAAACTGGCATTTATACCAGTTGTCATTAATAAATGCCTCAGAAACATTTCACATTTGCTTCCATCTCACATTTGCTTTATTGCATAGGTTGTGTGTTTTGCTTTACTGCCAAGACTATGCTTTTGTTTTGATGGGGAAAACCTTCACTGCTTAGACAGAGAGTGTTTTCTACAATGCTTACAGAACAGACTCCTCTGGTTACATAGTTACTAGAACAATCCACTGGAATTAACTGTTTATAATCTGAATAGTAATGCAATATCCACAGTTTCTGTCAAAACATTAGGATTTGTCTTAAATTTACTATCAAATTGGTATTTGTAGTATAAATATTCTTTGAGAGAAGCTTCCAGATTGTGTCTATCACAGTGTAGAAGGTGGCCAGGTTCCTGATAGTAATGATAGTAAAGAGTAAAATAATAATAATTATAATAAGTTTTAAAAGGTGATTTACATGAAACAAATCAAAATCAAAAGTTCGTTGTACCAGGCAGGTAAAAAGACCACTTGCTACAGTGGTTTTTTAGGACTATCACCCTTGTCTAGTATTTTTAAACAAAGTCATTTAGGCAATTTCCACTTTGCAAGATTAGCATCATGTTAAAACATGATTACCAAATCATGTTTTAACTACAATGTCATGCAATTGGGACATTGACTTTCAGTATGTTTAACTCAAAACCTACCAGCTATAAAAGACAACTCCATCTCATCATGTCATAGCCAGATAAATAAATTAGGATGCTGAGCCAAGACTGTACTTACATATACAGTAGTAGCTGATAACATCTGATAGCTCCATGACCATCAGGGTGATTCATATGCTCTTCATTTGCCAAGCAAGAGATATTTAATGGGCCGTGCTTTTTGCATATGATGCAGCAAAACTTCTATCACTTATTTGAAGATCAACATGAGATCATTGTTGTCCCTGATTAAGAGACAAGCAATCAAAACAAGTAAAGCAAAAGATAAGATTCTCTATGTTTTGCAACAAGGAGTGGAGAACTGCCATAGCCAAAGGCTGTGACAGCCCACATCCAGGTTTGATTGACACAGCAAGAGGCTTTTAATATAAAATTATCTATCAGTACTATTATCACCTTTATTACTGAGGAATTCTTTACATTAACATAAAGATTTCTAATTACCAGTTTCTTTATTCCCCAAATCATAAATTTAGAAATAATCTCATTTAAAACACACCTCTATAAATTCTGTATTTTCTTGGTGATTCAATGCAGGATCTCTTGTGTTTATTATCAAGAAATATTTTAGTCACTGTTCTGTATTATATAGGTTGTTCACTGGTTCACATGGTCTGATAATTATGATTTTCTAAAACTAAGACCAACTTTCTCCAAATGTCTAACTTAGATTATAAAGTTGACATCATAAAATCCCAGGAGCTGTATTTAATTAAAGCTGTAAAAAGAAGAAATAATAAAGAATTAAAAGGACACCAAAGAATCTATTTTATGGTTTATTCTCAAGCCCAGCCAGTATGTTCAACTTTACCCATTTGAATTAGCAAAAGACAGGTGATTAGATGAATACAAAACTAATCCAGTCAGATTTTGAATAGGGCAAAGCTTGGAAAGGTTTAAAAATTTCTTCTGAAACTTAGTAATTAAAACCCATGAGATTCTTCTGGAGAGTCTCAGTGCTTAGCACACATTCTCATGTCCCCAAAAGGTCTGAGCTGTGCCAGTGTGGCATAGTAAGCTTAGTGAATAACTGCCACTCCTGTGTGTTTGTTCAAATAATAAACTCAAACACAGCAGTCAAAAAAAAAATTTTTTGTACACGCGGCTCTCATCTGCTCTAGAAAGTCTTAACTTGGTTAATGACTAGCCAATGGTCTTCACAAGGTAATGGAAAAGGTTAAAAACAAGCCCATTGGAGATAAATAATATTTAGTAGCTGGTCTTTTATAAAATTTTTTCTTCCTTTTGTTCCAACTCATTTAACAGGCTTAAGATATATGCAAATGGTCTCATTTACATTGGCTGAAGACCTAAGCTCGCATTTCCTGACTAAAACATTGTGCAACAGAAATCGTCATTTTTATCTAGCCTAATTAGTTAATTTTATGAATTTCTGGGTTTATCATCTACCTCTGTACGATTATCACAGCACAGTTTAGTTTGCAGCTTTTGGACTAGATGTAGCCCATGGGTCATTTCCACCCATTTTATCCTGATGTTCCCTGTCCCTGCCCTGTCCCACTCCAGAGAAGACAGACAACACCTGAGCAAATTCTGCCCAGTACACCATTTCCTCCTGTTTCAACTCCACACAGAGCTGATCTCCTGTTGTCATGAAGCAATTAGTAGGAACTGACATAAGTGATTCCAGGGCTGTAAAATTCCCCCCTGTTAACTGCCACAGTAAATTCATCTGCTTTGCTTCTGCAGAAGTGACAACAGTTGGACAAAAGTAGTTTTTCAGCCATCAGACATCTCAGAGCCTTGGTTATGCATAACACACAGGTACAAGAAATTGTCTATAACAAATGCAGAAAAATGGCTTATCCAGCTCCTGCAATTGCTAAAGTGGAACCAGCATAGTTTAATTCTAAGTAACTTATTTATGAAGTGCTCTGAAAATTAAGAACAATAGAAAATGAGGGAAAAGTCTCACACTGGTGTGTACAAAATAAAAACGGCATAAATCCAAGAGGATCATTTAATCCAAATGAGTTATCTGTGGTACTTTATCCATTAGTTCTCCATTAATCATTCTAATGCAAACAATTCAGCATGGAACCTTCAAGATTTGAAGATAACACCTAAAAACTGTTTGGCAGCCTTTACTGGGAATATGGCATAAAGGAACTTTTCTTAATGAAATGTCATTGCGTATTTTAAAATTGATTTTTTTCTTTGTAAGTCAGTCTTTAAAAGTACCAAGCATTTTGTTTCGATCTCATAACACAACAAGTTTGACAATGTCCACTAAAGAAACTTGAAGGCCTTGTATTTCTGTAAGTGACAAAGAAAGAATAGTCACTCCTTGGTTCAGGTTTATTTAGTTCTGCCATTGTTGATTATACGCATCTGTGTATGACTAGCTTAAAATTCAGCAGCAAAATAAACTAGTTTTGGAATTATTGTGAATGTAACTTAATTTTACAGTCCCTGCCATCTGTCCTTTGTATTTTCTTGCATAGGAGTTCCAAATCCGTTTGCTGAAAATCTCAAGGTGACTTTAAGCACTTGTTACATTGTAAGATATAAGAAAGAATCTTACAGGCAGATCAGCTGATTGTACTTTCACTTAGGATACTCTGAAAAACATGGACTCTCTATGGAATTGTTAATTTTAACCTAATGGTGGTACAGTAGGACTCGGCAATAGCACCCTGTCCTTAATTGGGTTATCTTATTGTTCAGTGGGCTTTTACCAGGATGAGCGCAACGCGTTCTTTGCATTAAAGAGCTACGTCACTGAAAACAGATACTTATGTTTAGAATGTTTTTGTAATTTGGTTACCAGTTTACAGAATGTCTTTTAAATAAACAAATGGATCTCCAGTGATTTGAGTTACCAGCTGAAAGCCTTTATTGGTCCTACAAATTATTTTCCTTGTATGTTATTTTATAGGTGTAATCTTTCATGGTCTTCTTGAGCAGTCAGGTAATCCTGAAGAGTAAATAACTTCTAAGTGTTTATAATGTTTTAATAGTCTTTTTGTGGGTGTGAATGAAGGTAGAAGGTGACAGAACAACACACTCAAAAAGGACAGCAGTGTGCATTTTAAAGGATCATTCAAAAAAATGCTGATAAAAAATACAGATTTGAAAGATATTTTTGGAGGTGTTAAAAAGGGCAACTAGTGGAAAAATACTGGAAAGACACTCACAAAAACCCCTGATTGTCATTAGTTCCAAGGCAGAGAAATGGACAAAAAAAAAAGCAGAAAAGAAGCAATTGGGGAGAGAAATGAGAGGTGAGGTGTGAGCATGAGCAAGATTAGATAGGGATTTGATGATGAGAAGGAAAAGATTGAATTTCATGTTAAGCATAATTCAGCCTGGGTTATTTTCCTTTGCAAAAAGCCTTTAACATTTTGTTCTGCTCTACAGAAATTCTAATGCTGTTATTATCACTGTAGCACTTGAATTCTTTTCAGTACAGTTGCAGCAGTACATGTCAAATATCTTGTGTGTGTTGTGTGTAATTCTTTCCTTCCTTTTGACCTCACAGGTGGAGGAGCAATTGCACAGGTGAATGTTTTGTTTTGGTGATTTCTTGGCTCGATAGTTTCCAATTTATATATAAAGAGAGTTGGTTTAGGTTGTATCTACACACAAGCTGTATTTTGCACTTATGCTAGAGATAGGAAGTGTGAAAGGGAAGCAGGAAAGGAAAAGGCAGGGAAATGAAGGAAAGGTGTGTGTTTCTCAGGAGAGAATAGTGAGATTTGATGAGTCTTCAGTACTGAGGGACATTATTTAACAGTCTGCATGTGACCATATGGACATTTGCCTTTCTGCACAAAAGAACTTTTCATCTTCTTGCTCAAATGATCTCTAAACATAAACATTTGAGTCAAATACACTTTGGGCATAAGATGTCTGGGGGAGCTGGTTAATGTTTTAAATAACCCTGCCCTGAGGGATATAGTCCTCTAAAAAGACTGAGGTAGCGACCTGTTGACTTACAGGGGATAAATAGCACAGCTACAACATTAAGAAAATATTATAATCACATAAGAAAAGAGATTGAAAGAAATGCTTTCTGTTTCTTATGGAATATGAAAATATAGAGATTAGAAAGGTGTCTGGAGAGATCTCTGAGCTCATTCTCCTGCCTTCAGGCAGAACCAAATATATTTCAGTAATTCCTGGTGTATGTTGATATGTTTCTGAAAACACTTTCTACCAGTAATTACCATCTTTACCCTTCACCTGTGGATATTTCTAACAGTTTGTAACCTTCCTGTTTCCAAAAATTTTTGTGCCACTGAAAATCAGTCCTTGCTCGTTTCTGATGAACAGGACATGAGGATTTCTCCATGGGTCTGATATCACCCTCCTGCTTATAGTAACATGATGTGATCCCTTTTCTTTGTCTTCTTTTTTTTTTTCTTTCTTGCTGACCATAGTATATCAAGCTCACTTAGGCTCACTGTATCACATGTGGGACAAACCAAACATAAAACCATAAAAAACTCCAAAGAAACAAAATGAAAAGAAAAACCCAAACAAACTAACAACCCAACAAACCACACCAAACAAAACCAACCAAACAACTACAAAAAACCCAAACAAATTTTAAGAAAGATCATGATTTTGTATTATGAGGTGACAGGGTTGCCCTGAGGTAATTTAACAAATAGAAAGATCCAGATCACCAGACACCTATTTATCTGGCTTAAGTAGTTTTACAATGCTTTTGAGGAAAACAAGGAGTTATCTTGAAGGAAATGCAGGGTAGAGTAGAATGCAGCAGATATTTATAAACCGTGGGTTGTTCAGGATTAACCTGATCTCCTTCTCTGATAAAGCTCAGTATTTTTTGTCTCAGACAGGAAAAGTAATAGATCTGTTTTGTCAGGCATCAATAAAATATTTGATATATTGTAATGATGAAAATTATTAGCTAAACCAGGAAAGATGAGGTTTGAGAGAGGAGTTGCAAAGTAAGTTGTGAACTGTCAAATGGAATTGCCTCTCAATTTGTACTGATGGGCTAATGGCTGGCTGGGAGATGAGAGTTGCTCAGAGATCAGTGCCAGAGAAAATCCTATTTAATGCTTCAATCTTGGCTCAGAATTAGGAGTATCTTGATGAGACATGCTGTCGATACAGCTTCAGCCTAGAAAAATAACTTGAAATATTTGGATGAAACGATGAATGCTACTGTACCAGGTAATGCTGTTGAAAACAGTAGGAAGATTTTCTGTATGTAATGGAAGTCAATGGTTGGAAGTGATGAAAAGAAGAAGGATGGGAATTTAGTAAAGGTGTTTAATGCATTGAGTAATCTCAGGATGACTTTGAGTCACTATTCTTTGGTAGTCAATAAAATGCTATATATTAAACAAAATAATTTCAGTAAAAAATATGAAGATGTTGATCAACTCTGAAAACACAAAACATTGATAAGACCTCTTCTAGAATACTCAGCAGAATGCAAATGCAAGCAGGAGAAGAGTTTCAAGGAAGAACTATGGAAAATATATTTTCCAAAAGGAGACTTCATCTCACAAAACTACAGATTAAAAGAAGCTTTGATTGCCCTCTGCAAAGTACTGAGATGTAAATCCGAAAGGAAAACAAACATTTTTTGATAAACAAATCAAAGGTTCCAAATAAAATACCAAACCAAACAGCATCTGTAAACTCTCTATGGATAAATTTTGGGGTGGAAATTAAAAGACAGTGCATCACACCTGAAGGGATGAAATTCTAGACTTGGCTTTCAGAAGGAGCTGTCAAGCAACAAAGTTCTCAAAATGGAGTCTGCAACATTTTGCAAGTTCTTAAAATATAGGTGTCCAAAATGGGAAGAGACACAACTTGGTGATGAGGAACTTTCAGTTTTGTTTTGTGATGGATTCTAACTTCAGAGCCTGGTTTAAGAAGAAAGTACTGTTTTGAAAGTTTGTTTTATTTTATTTTGCTTTTTGTGTAATGAAGCATTATTCCTAAAGGAGAAGAAAGAATTGAATTGCCTAGAAACATAGTATTTTAATGTAAATCATCCGCAAATTGTGCATGCATTTAATTTTTTTGAGGTATTGAATGTATATATTTTGCATGTCTACTAAGTGATAAGCATAAGGTAGATAAATGAGATGATTGTGTCTGCTCAAAATACAAATTTCTTAGCAAGATATTTGCATATTGAAATTCATGTATTATTCTCATTCTATGGAGAGAAATGTGTTTGAATATTAATGGAGTTTACAGTGGTAAATCTTATTCTTTATTATATTGTTTACTGAATTCAAGCAGGGTTTTTTTGTAATTTCTACAAAATTTTTTACTTTATAATTCTGAGTACCCATAATTTCCTGTAAACTCTATTATATTGTGAGTAAGGTTTGTCCAAAATGTGGACAGATGAGCACTGGATTATGTTACAGAAGTTTGCTAATGGATTTAATAGAAAATAAATCCTATAATTCTATCTGATAAAATAATCTAACAGAAAAGAGGGTGAAGGGAGAACTTCAGGAAATGATCCTATTGTCTGATTTAACCTTCACTGTGCACTGACATTTAAATATTGTTTAATCTATTTTTCTAAATGCATCATCTTTAGAACAGGAAAAATCAGATGAGTAAAAGCAAAATTTTGCAGATGCAGACTATGTTAATCCAACCATCATCCTGGAAGCATAAAATAAACATCAAAGAGTTTGCTGAATATCTCTGTTTTTATGACTTAATATGCTCCATTAAATGATACAGATAAATATCTAGTTTTCATCTTTGTGAAGATTAAGTCATTTACCTCAGTTATATAGTCAGTAATGCAGTTTCTTTACTAGTTATACTGCTATAAAAGTAAGTTATATACCGCACTAAACTGTGAAACTAGTTGCAAGCATTAGATATGAGAGTTCATATAAATGGCTGGTGAAACGCAGAAAAATGTTTGGCTTGGTCATTGGAAAATTACTTTTCAAGTAATGTATGTTCAACTGCAAATGAAGAAGCAAATACATAAAAAAGTTCTTTTGAAAAGCTGGAAAAAATACAAAACCATATTCAGATTTAGGAACTTTTGTAGCTATTTACAGCCTCAAATAAAAGTTACTTTTATGAGATTATTTTTGAAATGTCATTGCTCTTTGCTTTCCTTACTCTTGTACCCAGCAGCTACAGATTCATGTAAATTGTTAATTGTTTGGAAGTTTAGAAATACACTATAATGTGCTCTCGTTTTTCTTCTGCGGTGTTGAGAACACAACTGAATAGCAGTAATCAGCTCTATCTATTCATTTAGCCTGCCACACTTATAAAACTAAATGAGTTCATTTAAACCATGTTGAAAACAATTTATTGAACTGTGATAATTGCCTCAGGTAGTTTCACTGTATTTTACTGTGAGAAGATGATTTTTAAATGCTTTGTTTCTTGCTTTAGAAGAGCATTTCTTAAGAACTATTTTTAACCACGCCAGTATTTTCTGATCTTCTTGGAGAAGAATGGGTAGCCTTGAGTTCTAAAGATGGATGTAGGATGTAAGACATCTATATTCTATATATTCTGTGGTACATGTACTGGCATGCATAAAACAAAAAATCTTTTCTAAATGTGAGTACACAATATTCAATTCTCCAATGCATACTGTGTCATAAGTCATTCTTGGTTGTTGAGCCATGCATGTCAATGCTCAGTTAACTGGAAACTGAGGGAATAAGAGACTGGAAGCCTTTAGAGGAATGACCCAGACACTTCCAGTTTCAATAAGTTTCTATATAAGAAACTTGGGTGTTGTTTATGAGAGTATCATTAACTATCACGAGAATATGATGAACTTCAGATTTATCTTAGAGATAACAATACTTAATTTTTAATACATTTCTGAAAAGATTATTTTTGTCTAGTAGGGAGTCTCCTAGTTTTACTTTTTAATTTCGTAATAAAAAAATAGAGATTTGTCAAAAAAAAACATGAAAGGAAAGCTCCTTTACTTCTTGATCAAAAAGGCAGAGCCTGTACTGAGTCTGATTGTAACTAATTTATTAAGGAAAAAATATTCTTTGAAATGGTATTTCAAAGCCCTTTCAAGGAAAACAAGTTTAATAGTTTCAGAGGTGAAAGTAAATGGTAATTCCAATTTCTTACGGTATTTGATAGAAAAGAACCTGGCCAAACTCCAATCTTTGAAATCACATTTAGATAATATTTCAAACAATAAATATATGTTCTGCTATAACTTTGGTCTTTTGCTATTCCACTTTTTCTTTTGCATTCCTTCCACTTTCCAGCAAAAGTGTAGCTGAAGAAGAAAAGCAGGTGTGTGAGAGAAAGGTGACCAGCACTTGCCACAAACCCCTGTGAAGAAAAACTAACACAACTTTTATTACAAAGACTATAATTTGTTCTATTAATGCAGCTTTACTAATTTCCTCTCATCCTAGCAAGCAGCAACCTTCCTCCCTTTTATCCCAGTACTGGCTACAGAATGATGAACAGCAACCCAGTGGAATTTGGTTTTTAACCACCTGCGCAGCAGGAGGAAGCGTGACTTGTGATGTTCTTTCTGTTTTGACTGCTGAGTACCAGTCATGTGTTACTTAGAACCCTGATTTATGATCATTAATCTATTCCACCTTTAATGTGCTTTTACAGTTTGTGAAAGGGCTTCAGCAAAGACTTGATGAATCTTTCATGCAGTTGTGTGTTCAGATATAAATTCTGTTAATCCGCCTAAAATAACAAGGATTAATTACTAGACAAGGATGTGATGCACTGCTTGCACAGATCAAAATTTCACTTTGTGTAAATCTCGATGCTCATTTAGGTTTCTCTTTCTGTCTTTGCATCTCGTCCTGACAGGTGTGTGCCCAATCACTGTGAACATGGTGGAAAATGCACCCAGACGTGGGACAGTTTCAAGTGCACTTGCGATGGAACTAATTACAGTGGTGCCACTTGTCATAACTGTAAGCTAACCTGTGGTTTCAAAATTTCAATGGAGTAGGGAAGTCTCTCATGTCTTTTGGTTGAGATAAAAAAAATCAAAGTCTTCCTTTCTGGTTGCTAAAGATCCTCAAGCCTTTTTTGAAAGAAGGTGTTGGGTTAAGCACATCCTACTTTATCTGCATCGGGATGTATTTACACAGCGCTGTGCTGCGCCATGCTGCACACCAAAGCAGTGCAACAGCAGTCGGGTGCACTGAGAAAACACATTCTCAGCAGTAGCAGGAGAGATGCAGCTTCAAATAGAAACAGTGAATCTGCCCCAAACTGTTGCAAAGAGCTGCTGACGGCTGCTAGAGATGCTGGTTCAGGTTGCTAATCCCAAAAGATGTTTATATACTTATTATCAGCCAGTTTAAAATCTAATTAATCTGCTCTGTGGTTATGAGTTTTTGAAATAAAAATATTTTCTATGAGGTCCACGTGCCCTACACTTTTAAAGCACAGGAAGAAAAAAGTTGCCGTTTTATGGGTGCTGAACAATGCCTGCTGAGTCAGTGACATGCATCTTCTGTTCCTCCTCTCATATGCTGAAAAGTGGGATTTTCATCTGCAGAGCATACTCTAAAATACCTACAGCACAGAGAAAGCATATCCAGTCCTTACTTTTGTTCACTTCTTCCTTTTTGCCAATAATCTCCTAATAATGAGAAGAGAGTAAAAAATGCTTTAGAACAGATGATCAATTGAAATTGAAGCCAGGATTTATGGAGATATAAATTTATGTTACTTTATTATTTATTTTAAATATAGCTGTGTATCATTTTACAAATGAAAGATTGAAGATTGAAGAATTAATTGAAGATTTTTTTTCAGTTATAACCAAAAAGCCCAAGCAAATATGAAATTTTTTCACAGTTGTCTGGATTACAACAAAAACACAATTTATGGTTAAAGATTATATAAATGTAAGTTAGTTTATTGAATAACTATTAATACATTGTGTGGCAAAGTTCTCTATGATCTGGCTATTGAAATTGTAAAACTATAAGAGTTAAAAAGCAAATTAGTGTTGATTAAAGTGAAGTATTTAAGGTACCAATGCCTTGAGGAGAGATTGCATGACAGCCCTTTTTCCACCAAGAGGGAATGTGGACGGTGATGGTGTGGTTGCATGCAATGTTAGGAAAGAAAACACAGAATTTATGTCTGTCTGTGCTCCTTTGTGGGTGTGCAGAGCAGCTCTTAAGACATAGCTGAACATAGTTAAGCTTCTTGAGTTCCAAAGAGAAGCAGAAAGGACAAGCAAGATGGCACTTCTCTGAAATCACATTTATTACAAAGGGAAGAAATAATAATCCAAGGGGAATGTGACATTTTTCTTAATAGGATTTTCACCTGCCTTTTATGGATACAACAGTGCAATAAGGCAAGTAAAAGGTGTTGCTGAACTGCAGTATCAAAAGAGGGGTTTGGAGTATATTGTCCCGTCTTTATGGCATGGATAAAGTGTGTGGGATGACATACACTCTCCAGGTCATTAGGAGACACATAGTTCAAGAACTTCTACTCTTCTAGTTCAAGAAAAGTTTCTAACTTAGACGTGTAAGCTTTAGTTTTGTTACATTTTTGGTGTTTAAAGGACATAATTTTTTGTGTTTGTGTGCTACTACACTTTAGAAGCCTTCTTTCTTACAAAACAAGGTTGAGCAGAAAGTTATTCGCTTGATAGATATCCTGTCAGAATGTGTAAAATTCTATGCCTTTCTAGAGTATCAAAGTTAATGGCACAAAAATGAGTGAAAAATAAAAAATTCCAGCATCAAGACACAGACTGAGACAACCCTAACTCTTCCTTTTTTGAGCAGGCAATATCTGTCAGTATTTATAGGAGCATATTCCAGACATAGCTGTAAATAATGAGGGGATTTGTTGGAGCTTGCCAGAGGTTGTAGTTATGCTGTCCTGAGGTCTGGGACCTCAGCTCTGCTGCGTTGATGCTGACCCTGCTGTCCTTTCCTACTTGTGCCATGCGTGTGTGTATACTCAGACATGCTTAGTGTGCTGCCTTTTGTTTTTGAATTCTAAAGTTTGTGGCAGTAGAAGGATAAAAGATATGCTGGGGAAGGAGGGAAGTTGGAACAATAACTGGTGTGTGGTATAAAAATAGCTGTAAGCAATTTTAAACAGCCCTGCAGATTGCATGAAAAATATAGCAGATGTCATGATGGAGCTGGAAAGTGTTTAAGTGCAGATAGCACTCGTTCAGTACCATCCTACTTAAAGATAACATTATTTTACAAAGCAAATTGCATCATATGCCACAGTAAAATATGTTTTTCTTTCCTCAATGTATGCTTGTGTGGGGGGTATAACAGCATTACTCAAAGAGGTTGAAGTCAAGATTACATTAGTGGGGATTATAACTCCATAGTTGATGATTTTAATGAGTTTGAGTTATGATGAACTAAAAGGAACAAGATAATTCTGTGTTACTGAAGGGGTTTTTTTCAGTGAATTGGTTTTGCTTTGGTCAGGTAATTCAACTCTTTCCTGAGCTTTTGACCTGAAACAAGGCAAAGCTTTGCAGCCTTGACTGAATTTCAGATTGCAGTTTTAGGTTCCTTTGAAGTTGAAACTCAAAGACAAAAGCCAGGGATGAACCCCTTGAAGTGAAATAGAGAAAAAGGTTTGCATGAAAACCTTATGAATCAAAATTACTTTGTTTCACTCCAGTCTGGCCATAATACAGGGTGTGATAGTGAAAAACAACAGTTAGTCTAGAGATATGAAGAAATATGTATTCTGGGGCTGAGATGTAGTGGGAGGTATAAACCAAAAGTAAACAGAGGGAGAAGGAAAAGTTCCAAATAAATAAATAAATCTGAAATAAAAACTTTAGTTATTGTCCCTCCAACTAAACAAGTGTAAATCAATTACACTTGTTTTCTATTTTAAGATTATGAAATAATTTGCTTTTTGGAATATGGCACTCTTGAAGTCTCTTCATCTTTCAGAGAATCTTTCAGAATCTCCAAGCTCTGTGTCCACTATCTTGTTATTTCTCTGAGACTTAAGATGCCATTCAGAGGAAATGACAATTTGTTTCATCCAGCAACAGCTGGGTCCCTGAAGCCCAATGGCAAATTAACCAAATTTCTAGAAAGTTGTATTTCTCACTGCATGTTAAATACCCTAGGAATCTACCAGATTTCTTTCAGCTAAGAGGTATTCATGCCCAACGAAATGCTGTGGCCTGTCAAATATCAGACTAGAGCATTGATTTAATCATTAGGCAAGACTGAAAGATAAATGAATGTATTTACTTTAAAATAATGATTTGCAGTGATGCAACATTTACAAAATTATTTTAAAACTAATTGCATTGTAATTAACAGCAAGTATCATCCTTACTAGCTTTATTATCTATATTTTGAGCTCTGACTAATTAACTTTTGCAGCCTACCAAAGGCTGGCCTGCTCATGCAGAATTCTTAGAGCCATACTTTTCTAGAGTTTATTAGTAAATGGTTCCTGAAACCTTTGAGAACAGGAGCTCATTTTCCTGATTATTTCTCATCTCCATCACTTTGCACAAGTTTATTCATCTATTTTTAGGTTCTAATATTATTCCTGCTGTTTACAGCTTGTTTAAAACAGAGTGGTATAATTTTAAAAATCATGTAACAGGATAACTAATGATCATTCAAGCTTCTTTTTGTCAGATTTTTTATTAAATAAGTCAGAACGCACTTTCTCTAGAATCTGCATTTAAGATAAACACAATAAAGGATTTACAAAATTTACCATGACAGTGAGGTATCTTCCACTTCCTGCATAAACTTTGTTAGGTTTAGGAAAAGGCAAGAAGCACCTTGTTTGATGATATTTGCCTTCTCCTAATGATTTTCAGTAACAAAATGTCTCAATTTTCACATAAAAAATTAATCTTAATGATCATAGAATCACAGAATGGTTTGGGCTGGCAGAAACCATAAAGATCACCAAGTTCTGACTCCCCTGCCATGGACAAGGACACTTTTCACTTGACCAAGTTGCTCAGAGCTGCTTCCAACCTGGTCTTGAATACCTCCAGGGACCAGACATTCACAGCTTCTCTGGACAGCCCGTTCCAGTATCTCACCATCCTCACAGTAAAGAATCTCTTCCTAATACCCAATCTAAGCCTACCCTCTTCCAGTCTAAAACCATTCAGCTTTTTCTTAATTACTACATGCTCTAGTAAGAAGTCCCTGTCCAGCTCCCTTGTAGGTTCCTTTGGGAGGGGAAGATGCTATGAGATCTCTCCAGAGCACTCTTATGAAAGACATATTCTTCTTAATCAAGTTATTTTTCTTTAATTTCATCTTCAAACACTGTCCTTACTTTTACAGCTGTACAGATTCCTTCCAGAATATCAGACAGAAGGAGGTTTTCTAAAAACCTTCAGTTAGTCCATAGGGGGGACTAGCATCCTGATCATATCTGTTGACTCTTTGTTCTGTAAGACAGTAGGAGAAATGCAACCTTACATACTCCTGTCCCTAGGAGAGGCATTAATTGCATCAGAATATACAGAGAATGTAACTCTGCTGAGAAAGAACATACACGATTTTTACATTGGTGATTTGCTGTAAGTTTTTTTTCCCAAACAATATTTGAAACAATGTAGTAATTCTTAGTTTCCATAAAAGGGAACTTGACCTCTGAATTCTTTGTCTTCTCATAGCTTGTTGGGAATAAATGTTACCCTATATTTTAGAACCTGATTCAAAGTTAATGAAGAATAAAATTTCTCTTGAAATTATAAGTACATTAAGTATCATTGGAAGTCTATTGGGCATTAATATTTTTCCTAGGAATATTGACTATCTCCCTAGAATGAAATATTGCTTTAATAATGAGTTATTATATTCTAGAAACACACTTTGAGTACAAAACATTTGTGTTGTACACATTGTAGAAGCTGTGACAATTCTCATTGCTCTCTCTTGCCAAAATTAATGGTCAGTAATACAAATTTAATCTGCATAGGCTCTGATCTTCAGCAAGACCTCCATCAGTTAGTTTGTTATATCTCATTTTCCTGTGTTTCTATAAACAGGAAAGCAACCAGAACATTGGATTTCATACATTTAGATGGGAAAGAAGGTCATGGCAGTCATGTTCTCTTGACAGCAATTTGGGAAATAGTGAAAAAGCAAAATTATGCACTAAAATTTACTTCAGGGAAAAGATAAAAAGAAACTCCATCATTTTTCTGGTCATCCCAAACAAGCAGTGTGTGGGCTTCCATTTCACTGGAGACTGGAGGAATTCTGAAAATAACATTGTTATCTTTGTGATAGCAAATGATTTGCTAGAAAAAGCAGATGCCTTGCTGTTTCACAAGGATATTAAAGCTTTATTTGATCAGGAAAAATACTATAAATACCTCTGTGCTCAGAAACTGTGATACTTAAAATATTCTTGTGAAAGAATGCTCTGATCCAAAGACAGGTAGAATGTTGCTTTTTAATACACATGAAGTGGAAGATACAACCCAGTCAGAAATGTCCTATATTTTGAGAAGGCTCGGCATAAAGCAGTCTCCTCTTCAGTTGTCTTGTGGGCATTTATGTGCAGGGCTGCTACAAACTACCACCCCAACATTTCTGAATATTTGCCAGTGAAGTATAATGTTTTAGTCATTTAGTTTAGCAGTATCTTGCATAAACAAACCTTGGATTCCAGAGCTGGCCATTCTGAGAGCTGAGTAGTGATAAATGCTGTAGATTTGTGGACATGCAAGTAACTGAATTTAGTGAGATTTAGCACAAGTCCTGCAGTAATATGACTGAACAGATCACACAAACCTGCACAAATTCCCAGCAGCAAATCAAGAATTCCCATTAGTAAACTTGAAGAAAGACAACACCAGACAACATGTAAAACATGCAAACAACACACAAAACAACAGAACCTGGATGGGTTGAGTTTCTGCAGTGGAAAGCTGATATTTAAGGCATGCAGAGGGACTCCACCAGTCTCATTAGACTTGTTCCTGGCATATAGATTGTTTGAATTATGTGAAAGGAAGACTGAAATATAATACTGGGAAGCCAAACTGCTTACTTTTGCAAACATGAAAGAGGAGCTTTCACTAGGGCAAAATCTGGGTTGCTCCCATTCCCCCCCTCCTCATATGTTTGGCATAGTTTGCCTCATTTCAGCTGAGGGAGGACAGCTGCTGTGGGATGCACTAATGGGAATGAGGAGCTTTGCAGGGAGGTGAACTGTGAATTAACTCTGGGGAAAGGGATTTTGGAGCAAAGGTAAAAGTTGTTTTGAACGAGCTGCTTGGTTTGGGGAGACTGGGGATGGGGGAAATATTTATGAAATTAACACTGGGCACAGTGATGAGAAAAGGGTCATCATCTCTTCTAGCACTGTTGTTAAAGACTAAGTTTTGTATTAGATGCTGTAAAAGGGAATAGAGTTCCTCAAGCTACCACCTCAGCCTCTTGTGAGCTGTTGTTTGCATGTCCCTGATGAAGACTATGTTTTTTTTAATTGCTCCTTAGAGTTCCCAGTTTGAGACTCTATTTGGGACCAGAGTCTGAGTAAAGTAGTTTCCAGGAAGTGAATAATTTTGCATTCAAACTCAGCAGTGTGGGTGTGTGAGCAGTGCTGATCTTGGAGAAACAGCTGATGAAAAATAAGCTAAAATTTCTGCAATCTCTAGAAAGAGGCTTTTGTTTTCTTCTGCTCATGGCATCTTGAGAAAGTACTTTCAACTACTGACTGTTCTCTTCCAGTTATGTCGCTATCAATTTATTTTTCTCCTCCTTTTGCACACTTTGTATCTGAAGTAATCAAATTTAAATTTGATACATGCTCTGCAAAACCTCATTTCTCAGATGTTTGTTTCTTTTGAGAATAGAGATTCTCAAAGCCTATTTATAAAGAAACTCCTTTTGTTTACAGAGGTTTATTAAAAGAATTTTATCATCAATATGCTACCTTTCTATGGAGACTAATCTCTTTTTTTCAATAGTGCTTTTCAGAGAAATTGTCATCATAATTAATAATTGTCCTTGTGTATTCATATTTTATTTATTATGTGTTTTCAAAGGATTTAAGATAATGCATGTCTTTTCAAAGGTTGAAGACTATATTAAATTACCTCTTTTTATTAAAATGTAGTTCTAAAACAAGACTGAAACTGTTGGTTTAGCCTTCTTTAGTAATTTTTCATGTGTAACATAAAAGCCCAGAATCGTTTCATTTTTCATCTTTTCCTGCAAAACTGAAAAAGACAAGCTATTTACTCTGTGAGTATTTTTGGGGTCTTTTTTTTTTCAGTTTGGGAACATTGCGGTTTTTTTATTTTTGAACTCCAATATTTGTTTAAAAATCAGACTAAACTATAATTCTTCTACTACTCATTTATTATCGGCTGAGCTGAGAGCTGCTCTGCACCAGGTGTTTATGAAATGCAGAATGTGTAATAAATTGGTAGAAACCTGCATTTTTATTGTAAGTAAATGGATGTTGTCTGTGTTCAGGCCAGAAAGGGCTGCAGCCCCAATATGTGCAATAGCATCAGGATTATTTAGTGAAGGTAAAATGGAGAAAATGAACATTAGGATGCATAGCAGAATATGAATAATCAACAGGCTTTAATTATGCTAAAATTAAAAATTCAGCTGGAAATAACTCTGCCAGCTGAGGTTTGAAAGAGACTGTAAGGGCTGAAACTGGGCTTCAGGTTTTAGCTGTTTGTACAGTTGAGTTGTTTATATGTAGCTCTACATTAGAATCAAGTGTCATGAGTTTTGAATTTAAATTTCTACCAGGTGGGGTCTAACGGAAGAACAGTACAAAGGCAGGGTCTAACTCAGAGCATTTTCAGTCTTAATTCAATGTAGCTAACTCTAGTAAAACTAACTAAGAAACATTCCTGAATTG
This sequence comes from Lanius collurio, assembly GCA_020086605.1. Classification (NCBI taxonomy): domain Eukaryota; kingdom Metazoa; phylum Chordata; class Aves; order Passeriformes; family Laniidae; genus Lanius; species Lanius collurio. The sequence goes on along the minus strand of JACBWW010000012.1, from coordinate 22,954,775 downwards.
CAACCTGCATTTGGGAAAACTTGGGTATTAGCTGAGCTTTTTGCAAGCTGCTGTAACCATTCTCTATTGTTGTTCACAACGCACAACCAAATATTGTTTCCAAGGGACAGTTAAAAGAGAACATGTAATTAACAATAGATAACTTTAAAGCAGCTCATTTCTACTGTAATATCAAAGCCAGAATTAATTCATAGACTGAAAAGAACTCTGCATATAAAGACTTCAAAATTAATTAGCGTTTTCCTAAACTTTTCCATTAAGACAATCTAACATATTGCATACTCCACTGTTAATGCTTTTTTGCAATTAAAGTTTTTTAAGGTGCTGATATTAAAATCCCATTGACAGCCATTAGACAGAAAAAACATCTTTTGAAGTCACTCAAATCCTAGTTTTCTCAGGTGCGAGAGAATGAAGTTAATTCAAATATCAGCTCTTAAAGGTGTACCAAAGTCAAAGCAATGAGAAATTCTTCAGATATGCATGCAGGCATATTTTTATCTGCCCACATTAACTTGTTTTTTAAAAAGTTTTTTAATACAGAATAGAGGACCATAGTGGGTATAATTAGGCTTGCTCTTAAAATTTGACACACTGTACCAGTGGATAACCAGACATTATCCAGGATTTGTAGCATTTTTATGTACATTACCTAGTGCAGAAAAATATAATAAATTCTACCTTTGCAATGAATTTTCCACTGTGAAGCCTGTATGATCAATCTCATAGGACTGTGGATTTAGAAAAAAATATTTAATTAAATGGAGTGAAACTCTAGGATACTTCTTGTGCATTCTGCACTATAATTTGTTTTAATAACTAGTATAACAATGCTTATGTTTAAAATAGTAAGTGTATGACTCCTGCAGTAAATAAGTATGGAGACTGATTACTGTCAGTTCTCTTATGATACTTCCCCATGATTTAAATATATTCCATTTGGTAGAGATTCACATTCAGTTTGGTTCTTGTTTATGGACACTGCCTTTCTTGAACATCATTATAGTATCTTTTCCACTATACTGAAGCATAAATTTATGACAGCTCTATATGCCTTCCTTGGAAATCAGTTGCCCACATTTGACCCTTTTTACTCAGGGCCAAGAGCTGTCATGCTTCTTTGTAGTTTTAGTCTGGAGGTGTTTGAGTTTTATTCTCTTTCCCAATATGCTGTAATTTAAATGGAAGATAAAGCAGGGAAAGTTTTAGGACCAAAATCTATTAGCAAAAGTAGGTGTTTGGTATCAGCCATATTTCATAACTATTCTTTAAAATTTGTCCTACCTTGGGTAGGACAGCCAATTATCTTGGCTAGACAAGTCTCTGAGCAGAGGTAATGACAGGTTACTGGAATTCTTTAAATATTTTACTGAAGCTTCAGAAATCTTCTATGTTTACCTTTGGCTAACTTTACAAAAACATGGAAAATTCTACTGTTTCATAAATACAAATACAGTTTCCTTAATATGAGTAAAACTACTGAAATGTGCTGATTTAGTTTGTAGTTGTTAATTTTCTCAGTAGAAGTCTTAACTACACTACTTACACATCCTTAACTGTATATCTAGCAGTATTAATTTTATTTTACTGGAAGCACAGTCTTTGTTTAACTTCATCTTGCACATTTTCAGGCCCGTGTATCCCTATGTAGCTCATTTATCCCATACCTATTCCCTAATGCCTGAATCACTTGTGTAGAAAACTTTATTTGTGTCTGCTGTTGCTGTATTTTATGTGGTACATTGTCAGTACTCTTTTAGGTTCAGAAGGCACTAATAGATATTCTAAAACTGAGAGGAAAAATAATGTACAGTGTGTGGCTAGCTTTTGTTTTCTTTATAATTTTCCTCTTCTACTTCAGATGACTACAAATACTCAGATTCATGCTCAGGCTAATTGAGCTATGTCTTTCTGAAATTCTTAACTACACCTCACCATTTCAAGCCCTCTTCTGTTTTCCCCATTTTAAAGTTCCTCAATCTCTTTGTGCTTTCCTATCAACCTCAACAGTTTGTTTCTTCCTTTCATCATTCTTTCTCTAATCATTGCTCTGATTATTTTCCTCTTCACTCAGTCTTCACAACCACATACACATGTGCATGCAGAAGTACCATGCCCAGGAAAGATTTGGAAAGGAATTTAACAAGAAAGCAGAATAGACAGTGTTGATCAGATGCAGGATGCAACCCAGCAAGCATACTTACCATACCACTATTTATACTTACCCCTCTTTTTTTCCTGCACCTTTTTCCTCCTCCAAAATGCCTAGCCCTCTGCCTTTTCCTGTAGTAAATTCCATCCATAAATATCCTATAAGTCCTATGCAGGCCTGAACTACATTTTCCATGCATCCCATGATGTGTCACCCTCCAAGGCAGCAACTCCCTTACTCTCAATACTGGGGAGAGTTCCCAGTGACACACAGTGATGGGCTCCATGCCCACACACAGGAGCTGAGGCTGTGCTGTGACAGCCCCAGACAGGCTGTCTGTAACTTGTGTGTATCCTTGTTTTGAGTCCCTTTCTGGGCTTGTGCAGATGAGCCTTGGACAGTGTGATGGCTCCTATGGTGGGCCTGGAAACAGCCTGTATTATTCTGGCTTCTGTCCTGCCATTGATTCTCTGAGCTCCTCTACAGGGGTGCAGAAGGGTATTTTTTCTCAGAACCTGACACTTTCTCCATATTCTCATCCCCTCAGTAAATAGACTAAATTAATACTCTGCAGTGCTGCTATTGAAACAGACACTGACAAAATAGAGTGCATGCCAACCAGGGCAACCCCCAAGGTACCCATCTCACATCTTACTAATTTCACAGCTCATCCATTATGTGAAAAAGATGTAAAAGTAATTTCTAGGAAGTTGCCAGGACACAGTCATTGCCATTTGAAAGCATCGCAGGGAAAGCATGAAAAAAGGGGACATGAAGCAGATGTTTCTGTTGATATTTTTATGTCAGTTAAAAAGGTTGAATTCTGTTGTCATTGCAAGTTGCTTAGTGATTAATGGAAATGACAAAAGTGATGCATTTCTTCTAAATTGTTGTCATGTTGATAGAGGACATTTTGATTGAGGTAATGTAAACGCTGATAGGAGGATTTGTTTTCATATTGTTTTAGTTCTTTTCTGGTGGTGGAAATAGGTGCTCAGCTCCTCTGGAAAACCCACTATTTGGTTAGGTGTCTGTCTGTTTTAATAGCAGTGGGTTTTTAAACTGTGGTTTAGTGTTTGGCTTTTTTTCAGATACAAAGTTTTAAATTGAGATTTTTAAGAAATTTTATTTTATTTTATTTGACCAGTTGTTGGTTTGTTTGGGATTTTTTTTTTAATAACTTGAAGTTTCAATCACATATATCTTGTATTCAGTAAATACAGAGAAGAAAGGTACCATATTTTCCTTCATAGGATTGTCAATTATGAAAAGTTTGGATGCAAACACATTTAGGGATCTGGGGTGGGGAAAAGGAAGGAAAGGGACAGGAAATGGTGAAAATTACAACTGTTGAGGCTGGTAAAAATAAAACTGAATTACAGTCCTATAAATGAACATGTGGGTAATGGATTTTGGGAATACTAATATTTGTGAATAAATAAAAACTGACATTACAGTCTTGACCAGAGCTGTATAATGAGAACATCTCCATGTTCATCTGAACATTATTTAACATTGATTAGGAAGTTCAGGTTGGAAGAGAGATCAACTGCTCTGATATCCAGGGCAGGAAAGAACCAGTATATACTTGGTGAGGGAGAATACTTTGGTTTATTTGGTGTCATTTTTGTAGCCATTTACAGATATCTTGTGCTAAAATAAGAGTCCAGATAATCTGTATCTTTGACCTGACTTTGCTGAAGTTATCTCCCCTGCTTTGGCCCTTATATAATTTGCTGAGGTTTTCACTTGGGTGTCTGTGTTCACTGTAGAGAGAAACCAAGGATTTGTATTACAGAGATGGGAAATTGTAAATCCAGGTTTTTCCCTTGTCTCTTCTCCTTTCCAGTAGAACCCTGGCAACACAAAGTGAGAATTGGAGTAGAACTCATACTTTTACTTTAAGGGTATGGATCTTTCAAACTTTGTTTTTATACCAACCTTGAAGCCTTTCACATAGAAAGAGAGGGATAGGTGGAAGAAGGGAACAAGATGATATTGGCAGTGTTCCTGTTACCTTCAAGCTGAAGAAGACTCAAATGAGCTCCAGGCAGCTCTGAAGCTTTCAGTGCCTGGTCTCAGTGTTAGACCAGCACAAGCATGGTGAATATCTGAGGTTCTCTGACAGTCTTCCTTCTCAGATCCAGGTCCCAGTAATGAACTACAAGTACACAAATGTGCAACACTATCCAGATTTAAAATGAAATTGTGCCATAGGTGGAGATGACTTTCTATCCTGAACAGTGTTTGGTTCAGTCCCAAAACCCATGCCTGGGTTTTTTTTGGTTGTTTTTTTTTGTTTGTTTGTTTTGTTTTGTTTTTTGGGGGGATTTTGTTGGTGGTTGGTTTTCTTTGTGTTTGTGTATCCTTGGATGACTTAATTCACAAAAGCACCCTGTTAAAAATTGGTGTCTAATTATACTTTCTTGTGATGTCTGTAGGCTGACACTGTTACAAAGATGCTAATTGCCTAATCTATTGCTTGTAATTTAAAATCACAGCTAAATTTGTTTAAAAATCCATTTTGGTTCAGCCATTTAGATTTAAATTAATTTTTCTCTTTCCCCCCTCTCCCAGCCCAAAGCAAAGAACAAAGCTGAGAGAGAAACAGAAGCACCTTTCATTTTGCCATTAATGGGATGGCTTTTTTCGTATTCACAGCAAATTCCTGGGTTGAGCTACTGTGCAGTAGCTCAAATTGCAGCTTTATCCCCATAGCAGTAATTTTCTTTATTATCCCAGTGGCAAATGAACTTGTGCTCTCTTTCTCACTCTGATGGCACAGCCTCAGTTTTTTTCCCTTTTTTACCACAATGATAATTGTTATGTTTATCACTGACACAACTAAGCCTACAGTAAACTTGACACACAATCTGCAAATTTCCATATATCTTCTTTTGATTTTTACTGCATTTAATTTCCTTCCTGTTTCTGTGGGGCATACTTGGATATTGTGCTAATGATGAGAACACTTTATAATTTCATTAGCTCACAGTAGAAGGCAGAGGAAGAGTGTGAGGAAGATATAGAAGATTTCAAAAGGCTGAAGCTTAGATCAATGGCAGTGAGAAGAAGGCTTATGCTCAGTCACGAAGGAGCTTTGCTATTGGAAAGATTTAGTGGTATGACAGCCAGGGCAGCCATGGACAGAAATGAACAGTAGTCCAGACATAAAGCACTAAAATTCCCTCTCTTGGTTTACCTTCCCCATTAATTAGAAAAAAACAAAAACCAACCCCAAACAAAAAAAAGCCCAAACAAACTGAAAAACCCCTCGTTGCTATTTATATAATATTTTTTTATTCATATAGTACATAATTCATATGAATATAGCATTATATGTATACCATTATGTACACATACAAAATAGAAGAATGTTTTTCCTTTGGGGAGCTACTTTAGGAATTTGGAGTTGCAAAGCAACTGAGCATTGGAAGGACTATGCTTAGGGGGGTTTAACCAATTGTAGAAGCAATGGCTGAGGAAAACTGTTGACTTTTTTTTCATTTTTTTTAATTCAGTTTTGTAGAAGTGATGGTTATTAATGACTGATTTGCCTTGCAGTTCATTGCTTACGATCATGTGAATAAAGAAAACATTGTTAAGGGATTAATTAACAGAAGTATAACTTGTGGAATGTGCAAATTAATCTGGCTGTGCTGATCATTTTCCACTTTCATATGCTGAGCTTTGTGAAAAAATTGGAGAGTCCAGAGAAGAGAGAGAATAATTTAGCACCTAGAAAACCAGTGGTCAAAATGAACAAACTTGGCCATTTTAATGTAGAGAAGAGATTCGTGTCTGCAAATAGACAAAAGATGGCTGCAAGGAGGTGTGCAATAACTTATCTTCCAAATTCATTGTGAATAGTAAGAGAAATTATGAGTTTAAATTGGAGCAGAACAGCCCCACTGTGCAGAGTACCACAAATGCTGATAATGAAGGCCTGGTGGAGCTCTAGGCTGCCTTGGTGTGTCAAGGAATTTACATAATTTTAAACAGGAATATGTCAGGAATGACACATGGATGTAACTGAGCTTTTTAGAGAGGTGGATTAGATTATCTTTGAGGTTTTACTACAGTCATGCAATTCTGTCGTTATACTAATTATGACCACAAAAAAAGGTTCTGCTTTTTATCTCAGCACTTATTTCTTCAAACATAAATTGAGTAATTTAACTACCTTTACCAGGAATAATCTTGGAGAATGATTCAGTATTTATTTAATGTGATGTTGAGGGTAAGAGAACTGAACCCTTGGGCTTTAAGTTAACTTGTATTTGAGCTGTCATGAGTAAAATAGTTGTGTGGTGTTGAAAAGCCTCTTGCTAATGTCATGTAGTGACAGAGAAAGGATGAAGCTTTGAGCTCTTAGAATTCATGTGCTTGTCCTAGCTAGCTGTGAGAGCAAACCAAGGGCCCCTAAAATGATGATAACCCAGAAAAAAAACCCCAAATCTCAGTTTCACTGGGAAGATGTCAGGGGTTGGTTTTGCTTGTGCTTCTGGGACTGCAGTAGCTCAGTTTAACTTCTGTCTGAGGAGGTAGTCTGGTCATGGCTGAGAAACAGGGCTTGATCTGGGTTTTACTACAACTGGAATAATCAGTGGCTAAAGTGTGTGCCATGTCATTGCATTTGTGATTTGGTGGACTTGTTCATGGTAGCGTCCAATTTTCTCCAATTCTCTTACAAAACAGTGAAATTTACCAAGTGCCTAATGGCCCTTACATGTGAAAATTGTATTTTTTGTTGAGTTGCTGTTCATGTACAGCAACATTTCTTTAAGAAGAGTAGAATTCATATTCTTGCAGATGCAACATGAGCACACAAATTGTAAGTATTACTCTCAGGGCTTTAGAGGTTTTAGTTTACTCAAATTTTCAGTTATACATGAAGTCAGGAAAAGCAGGTTTTCTGTTTTCCACTGCCTTTAATAATGAGGTGATATTGCATTGGCAAGGGCCTGTCACATTTGGACACTCCTTTATTTCTTGGATTTTGCCTGGAAAAAAATTTGGCTGCAACTGAATGAACTGTAACTGCACCTAGAATAGTTTTATTTCTCCAGAAAGAAATTTCTGGAATTCCCTTAGGCATCACAGTATATTCATTTCAGGCATCAGAATTAATCTCTTTAAGTACAATTTAGGTACACACAGTATCTAGGATGTGCATAAAGCTGCAGCTCATTGTGAAGCTCAGTTTTCTTCCTGGATGCAAACTTCACTGCAGTTGCTGACACATCCAGGTGCAGCTCCAAATGCCCATAGACTGGGCACAGAAATTCAGTATTGCAGCCAGCCAACTGTGCTGGCATGTTCCTACTGCTTTGGCCTGTTCAGGTGAGCACACTGTGAGCAGCCACAGCTGCTTCCTGCATTGGGAGGGCCAGCAGCCTTTAAGGTATTACAGTTTTGTTCCACTAGAGCCCTATATTTTCCTGAAAGTGCTGCTTCCTGTGCTTTTCCTCATCAAAGTAACTTAATTTTACAGAGGCATCCAGCTGCAAGTACTTGATGTTTAGTGGTGTGGCTTGTGGTGATCCACCTTCTGGTCACACAGAAAGTTCTCTTAGAAAAGTCTTTATAAGAATCCATCATGAACCGAGTTTGAGGAACTACTGTTAGGGTTGCAAGACAATTTTTTTTTTGTTAGGATTTTGTTGTTCTTCATTGACACTTTTTATTTGGGGGGTGGGGTGGGGTGGGGATGGGGGGGTTATTTTAGCAAATATTTTCTAGATTTTTTTAATCAATAAGGACTTTTTATAAGGGGTCTTTGGCAGTATGTAGAAAATAAACCAGGTGTTTCATCACCTTTTTTATTTTTATATTAAAATTATTGTGTAATAAGTAAAAAAGACAAGAAAAAAATCCTAAAACAGAGGTCTTGGTTACCTTAGAACCTTCGCTGTGCAGGATCAGATTCTGTTAGGTGTTTTTAACGTATTGGAGCTCTTTTTTAGATGAGCGTGCATACACTTAGAACAATAAATAGAAGTGTGTTTAAATAGCTCAAAACATTTTAGATATATATGCAATTCTGTATCAGAATGGTGATGGTATCTTCCTTAGCCTTCATTTCCTTCTTCTGTCACAGTTTGGCTGATGAGTTTTTTGGGTGTTGGTAGTGGGTGATTGTCCTTGGGTTTTGATTTGTGATTAATTTTTGATTTCAGCTCTCATAGCTGAAGTGTTTGTGAGCGTCTGTAAATTGGCAACCTAAAAAGTGGAGAGGGCAAACCCAGGAATGTTCAGCAGAAGTTCCCAACCACATTTTCTTTTCCAACAGCAAATGAACAAGGGCACCCCTAACATTTGGGAACCTGGTAAAAGTTACTTCAGAGAACATTTCATCTCAAAGTCATATCTGAAATGATTACTTCTCACAGTGTGAGGTGAAAAAGTAAATACTTGTCCACACTTATTTTTTCCTGACTTTAACAGCACATATGTTTATTTTAAGTTAACTATAACTGAAAAATTATTTTTTAAATTTGTTTTACTTTTCCTGTTCTTAGACGTTATAGGGATGAGTTCCGAACTACAGAATTTTTATATCCAGACTTGAAAAAACTGGCAGACATAAGGTTTGGTTCTGACCATTGCAGACATTGTCCTACAAAATCACAAGAACACTGAAGTAGTGTTGCATCATGTTGGCTTTTTGTGGAGCTTTTAAAAAAATTTTTAATATACTTGAACTAGTACAGCAACCCAGCAGCTTTGTGTATTCTTTGTCAGAATACAGAAGAGTATTTTCCTCTCATGTATATCTTGCTTTGACTATGATGAAATATCTAGTTCTCTTAACCTATTTTGAAGAATTGTAAGACATCATTTCTCTGCCATATAGCATTGGAATGAGTGAGGGATGAGTATAAGTTTAATGTGGATGTGCACAGAGAGAAAATTCTGCTGAAGAGCGGGAACTTATGGTGTACATGTATTGATGTATATAAATTTATTTTTTTCCATTTTCCAATTATCTTCTGAATACATGTTATAACAAAACAACAAATCTTATTTTATTCTTGTAAAATAATTTTCAGATATGACATTTCAGTGTGCAGCTATTTCTGGAGTAAGCTTGGAGCTTTTTCCCCCTTCTTTTGTGCTTGTGCTTTCAGGGCTCAAGAGTTGAAACTCTTTTGAGTGACATAAACCCAAGCACCTCACGGTATATTTAACTTTCAGTATTTTTCCAAGAAGTTGAAAGTGTGGGAGAGACATAGCTGGAATTTGTGGATCCGATGCACTGCCTGGTTTTGTCACTTTTGCTGTCAGTTAATTCCATTCATGTTTCTGTATCTACTCCTTTTGCTATGTTCCAGTAAAGCTGAGATTTACTCCTATATTAGCAGATGTTTAAAGGAGTTTATTCCCTGCAGCAACCATACTCACTGACAGAAACAAAATGTATTGCAACACATTCATTGAGTCAATAGTGCAGGCTGCCATGCTAGGTAATCTATTTATAATGAGCTTTGCACTTATAAAAGGAGGCTGTTTGTCAGCCCTAAAATTAAAGCTGCCTTTTCTCATAGTGATGGGAAAACTGTAGTTCACCAAGGTGCTAATGAAATTTTATGGGAACATCATATAGGGCCACAGAGTTTCTAAATCCTTTTTGTCATTTGGCTATTCTGCTTTTTGGAGATATCCAGCAGCTGTGCCACCTGTGCAGGAAAATTATCCCTTGATCTTTACACCAGTCAGAAAGTAAAACAGGAGTGAGAACATCTGCTTCCCTCAATCAGTTAAGAGCCACTGGAATCTAAGAAATGTTGAATCTTTCCAACTTTTGACTAACAGTCTTGAGTCAGAAAAAAAGCTATTCTGTAAACTCTTTTTTGAACTATTTGCTTTTCCTCTAATGTTTAAAATAGAGGATCCTAAAAACTCAGAAATGAGTGTTGTCTTCCCCGTCCATCAACACCTCCACTTTGATGTTCAGAACCCATGAAGAAATGCAGCAATGAAAATGCTCAAAGTCTGTGTAGCTACAAGGTTTGTTGTATTTGTTTTACTCTAGGCTGTTTTCCCTTAGTCTGCTTACCTAATCAAGCTTTTCTAAGAAAAGATACTTTTTCTCTCAAGCCATGCTCATTCAAATGCACTGTTTTGATTGTCAGCTTAGTCAATAGTGAACTTCAAAGTGTATTCATAGTTGCATTTGTTAGCTAATTAAAATAACTGGATTTTCTGCCTAGACTAAGAAGCTTAGAGAAGCTTGATGCTTCGCACCAAAATTTATAGCGAAATTTATTATTTTTTTATGGTTTTGGTTTTAAAACTTTTTATCTTCATGTTAGAACATAGAAAACCCTTTCAAATTTTATAATGAAATTGATTTGGTGGTCTCAGTTTGATCTGTATTATTCAGGAGATTAAACTTTAAAAAGGCTGTTGCATCTTTTGGCGCTCTTCTCTTTCTGGTTTTGATTCCTTTTGTGCTCACTTTTTTCCTGACTCTGAGAGCTTGGATCACTGTTCTGACTAGGTTTTCACCTCTTGTGGCTTGTAGACAATTTCTGATGCAATACAAAAGCAGGTAAAAAGTGAAGAAGCTGTTTGTAGGGAGGAGTTTCTTCCCCCTTATTCTCCTCAGAAAGAATATAAGTAAGCTTTAAAAAATTCTAACAAACTAAGAATTGGATTTATTATGCTAGAAATAGCTTACCTGGTCATCAGGGTGCATATGAGTATTACATTTAGCTTGGAAGATTTTGAGGTTTAATACTCTTCTGAAGACCCTTAAGACTACATATTGTGTGTTTGGACCAGCTACCAAGAAAGCAAATACAAATTTTTGGCATTTCACATCTGCTAGCTAGAAAAGCAAAAATCTATTGCCCTAGTGTCCTTAGTTCTTCCACTTTTTTGTTTATTTTCTTTCCTGTCTTCCAGACAGAATCAGCACTACAAAGCCCTTCCCTCTCTCCCTCCACCTCCTCTGTATGTGGATGTATGCAACCATTTCTCCTAATACAATGTGAACGCTGTAAAACTTATATCCAAATCTTGCACTTTGCTTACTTGTCTTTACTCAGCTCAGTTAGATTTTTTTCTTTTTTATTGTAACCTTTCTCAGTCTTCTCATTTAAGCTGTTTTGATTCTGCCATGGTCTCTTTCTTGTATTCTGTTTTCATCTTCTTCTCTAAAACAGTATTCCTTAAATGTTTGTTCTTTCTTCTAAGTTTTCTTTGAGTTTCTTAATTTCTATTTTTACCAGTTCTCCTTTTGTCTTACACACTACTGATCTTTTTGTGTAATGTTTACAAAAGCAAGTAGTATCTTATAAGGTGATTCTGCGCTGTTTTCCTTTCTATTCCTTCATCCACTTTGGCATCTTGGTATCATGTCTTACGTTCCTCCACTTCAGAGTTGCCTTCTGCCTGGTGCTTGCTGGTTTTGTTCTTTTCTTTATGTAAGTGGCTACCTTCTGTCATCCAAAGTCAACAATAAGATCCTTCCATCATCAGTTTTCTTCATACACCTGAACATGACTTCTGTTTCCTATGGCACTTTACTGGTTCCTTTGTCATTACATGAGATTCAGCTATCCCTTCATTTTGTTCCTGTGAAGTGACTTATGTTACTGCTTAGTGCACTGGAACCTACTTTTTCACTTTTGTTTATTCCCATTTTTAAGATACTTATGCCTCTACATAAATGGCCTCAAGTTGTGCTGGGGGATTTAAAGTCACAGAAAGTGTTGTAAATCATTGGAATGGACTGCCCAGGAAGTGTGGAGTCATCATCCCTGGAGCTCTTCAACAAAATCTGTGGATTCAGCACTCTGAGGACATGGTTTAGTAGTGAACATGGTGGTGGTGATAGGCTGATTGTTAAACATGATTGTCTTTAAGGCCTTTTCCAACCTTAATAATTCTAGCATTCTATACACGTGCATAATACCTCTCAGAAAACTATCATGCACTCATAATAACACTTCTCACAAATTGAATTTGTTTAGAATATCCCACTCTTGTCTTCATCTGAAGAATGATCTACTTTCTATTATTTAGTGTTCATCATCATTTTGAAGTTTGAAAAATCTTATTAAAAAGCAGCCTTTTCTGTGCTTTAAAATTAATACTTACATACCACTTTCTATTTCTCCCCTTACAGAAGAAGAGAAAGAATGGTGCTGTATCTAAACCCCTTAATTTTCTATAAAAACATTTGACTTCCTTATAACACTCTTTAATGTTGTTTTCTGAGTTGTAGCAGTATTTCTGTATGAATATTGGCCTGTGTTCTCAAAAGCAGCAACTTGGATAAACATGTCATATGGCCTTACATAAAGGTCTGGTTACTAGAGACAAAGCTACCCTGGTTTTCTGAAAATGAACCTGGTTTTAGAAAATGAAAACACAAAATTTCAGGGAGATCATAAACAATATTTCTTGTCTTCTGGACATGACCTGGAGTGCATCCATTAAATTTTGCCACTCGGTATCACAACAATTGTACATTGACGGAGTTAGTATTTTTTAATTCTGTTTAGGTAGTGTGTAGAGAGTGAGGAAAATACTTCTGAATAAAATAGGTTATGAATTCTGCATGAAGCATCTGAAAACAGACACAGAGTCTCCTTGATAATGGAAGAATATGTTGACCTTTGTTTGTGGAGAAAGGGGAAATGGATTAGAATGTTTCACAATTTAATTAAAGTATCATCTACTTGTATTAAATTGACTTTATATCCTCTAATGAACACATAAAACTTTCCAGGAAATTCCTTCTCTTACAACACCACAAGGAAATTGTAGATAGATAACAGCATTTAGCTCATTTAGCTTTGCATTTCTGCCACATCAACATTTGACTTTTTTTTTTTAACTCTGCTTTCCTTCCCATGTCTTGATATTTGGTTAGAGGCCTTTAAATGTGTGTGATCAGTCACCCATCATCATCAGAGCCCAGCAAAACAGCTCATCCTTATGGACATTTGAAATAAAGCCAGTCATAGCAAGGAGATTGCTTGCAAGAATTGCCAGCAAATTAGATGAATTTTTAGAGTGGATATGAAGTCTGGTTAAACAAACATTTCATTTCTTTTAGCAGCTGATTGATTGATTCCAAACGAAAAAGCTATGCCATCTGGTTCTTAAAAACAAAGCCACATTACACATTCCTTTTTTAAGATTGCCTAGGAAAATATTTATATAATTCACCACTTTTATACATTTGTGCACACACAACAATTTATATAAATTACCAGTTTCACTTTTTCTTATCATGAAATTATTTCTTCATATTTAGTGCCTATAACTTTGTAAAAAATGTACATTTCTAAGAAAATATGGGAATTACTAGAACAGGTTTTATCTACAATGCTTATTATTATATCTGAGCTATTCATTATAACACAATTAGACAAAAAATTTTATGACTTGAATTAGAAAGCAATAGTCAAGGAAAAATATGAACTAGCCCCTTGGTTAAATCAATTAAACTTATTCCATCAAATATTGTGACATTTCAGACCATGCTGGAACAGAGAATTAGTTCTGTATGTATGTAATACAGTAACTGCATAGGTGTGTAGAGACAAGTATTACATGGAGTGAGAAATTTCAAAATTGTAAAACTCAGTGTGATTCTGAGTTGTAATAAAACATGAACAATTACAAAATTTACAGAGAGAAAACCCATAAGTTCTTTTAATGTATCTCTTGAAAGAAAGCTTAAGGGTAAAAGTATGTTGTATCAATAGAAGTGATAGAAACTTAAGATTATAAACAAAGGTATGAACTATATTGTCAAAATGGTTTGAATACACTCTTGAAAAAGTGTTATTGTTCCTCCCTCTCCCCTAGCTGCTAGACTAGCTCTTCCTATTCTGGCTTTCTCTCACATTACAAAAAAAGAAATTTTGTTCCTCAAGCTTTTAATCACTTCTATAATTTTGGAAAGAGGTTTTGTTTTCTGTGAACATCAGTGACATTGCTTTAATGTCAAATATTTCTCTATATATAAACAGGATCAATTAATCATCCTTACAGATCTTTTTTCCCCAAGTTACGAAGATTCTTATTGCTCTGTTTTATTTCATTTCAGCTATTTATGAACTCTCTTGTGAAGCATACAAACACTTGGGCAAAACTTCAAATTACTACTGGATAGATCCAGATGGCAGTGGGACACTGGGACCTTTGAAAGTGTACTGCAACATGACAGGTAAATGCATTGTATTTGCTAATTCAGCTGGTTGGGGAGGTTGGGGGATTTGTTTTGGGGTTTTTTTTCGAATGTAGTTAGCAGAAAGAGAGTGTTCATAGTTTATATTTATTGTAAAAAGAAAAATATTTACTGGGAGCTTTTCATGAGAGGGATCATCAAATCTGCAATCGCCATTCAAGATGGTCTGAGCAAGGCAGTAGTTAATCCATTTAATCAGCCTTTTGAATTACACCTATTAGTCTTAATAGGTCTTGGTATCCTCAGTGTTGCATCATTTAAAACTTTTTTTTTAAGGAACATAAAGAAAAAGTAGATCGATATGGCAATTTACCAAAACTGTTGTATATCAGCATAGTAGTATCTGTGGTTCACGGGGTATTGTAGAAGACAGCTTACAAACACAAGCAGGGAATAGAAATTAATTACAAACAAACCAAAACATTTGAGTTTTCTTTATTGTCTGTTTTGTCTTTTAAAGTAGATATGTACTTCTGACACCAGCTAAACTCCAGAGATAATATATATAACTGGTTTAACTTATTTTGGTTTTGTTGCATGTATTGTTTCATGCTTTATGACTAGTTTTGTATTCTTACAAAAAGTATCCACACTTAGTCATCTGCATTGCCATGACTAAGACAGGAAAATTTGATCATGAAAAACGGCAATTTTCTGCACTGAGAATACATTATTTCTTTGTTCTGTTAATGCACAGCAGAAATTTGAATTTCATTCTGTTTACGTTGGAAATCTGGCGTAGGCCCAAGTCCTCAAACTCCATCAACAGCAACATGAGGGTGAAGGCACTACCACAGGTAGAAACAGTGTCTCTGACTTTTTAGAGATCACAGGTGCTGAAGCTCCCACAACTCTTCTGGAGGCAGAAACCTGGGCATATCTGGGCCTGTGGGATGGGTTTTATCCAACTTGGTTAGCAGAGATGGGAAAGGATGCACGGCACATGCAGCAAAACCCAGATCAGGCACTCACAGGTAGACAGCCTGTTGGAGAACAGGAGAATACACAGTTCCATGTTGCCTTTAATGTCAGTGTTTGTATAATAAATTCACACCTAAAAAGGAGCCTGATCTGAGATCTGGATGAGCTGCCAATCCTATTTGGACTAGAGAGACAGGCTGACCACTCTGTTCTAAGACAGGGGTGTAAAGGCACTCTTTCTTATCCTGAGCCATTTAGAGCTTTTTAAATCATAACTAGCACCTTGAACAGCATCAGTAACTAATCAGTGCAGAAAACAAGGCCAAGAATGCTGTAATTTAAGTGATTGCTGCTCTTCAGAACTGGAGTGTTCATTGCTAGCTATAGTTTTTGTTTACTCTTCAAGGGTAAATTTGTAAATTAAAAATATACCACCCTAGCAGTGTTAGGCACAGAAAAGTAAACCCATCCAGTATGGCAGCATTGCTCATTTGTGTTAAATATAAGAATACTACAGAAGGCCCTAGTGGCTAATTCAACATTGGGGGGAAAAAAATATATATAAGTAAAAATAATAATTTCAGTTTACTAAACTTTCTCATCTACAAAACAATTTCAGAGTACATAAAAGTGATCTTTTCCTAACCAGTGCAAAGAGGTCATGAACACTAGGATACATGATTTAGTTCTCATTCCCTTCACTTGGATATGATGCATGCTGTGGAAAATGCAGTTTTCTGTTTCAACTGGATTGCTCTCCTCAGCAGCTTTTTGCTACAAGAAAAAGTCAATTTGCACTAATATCCATATAAATATTGCAGTTTTAAAAATAAAGGCCTGACAAAACTATTTCTTCATTGCAATGCAAATAACTGCAAGAGGTATGTGAAAATTGATGAAAAATAATTTTAATCTGTGCTTCTAATACTGACATCTGTTCTCAGCTGAGCAAAGCTCATCACCTGTGTAGTGCCTATACATTGTAACTGTCAGAGCTTTTGTTTTCTTTTAAGTAGTGGTCATTTAAGGCACTAAGATTGGGCTGTAAAGAGCTATACCTTTAGGAGGAATTTCACAGCACCCTAAATCTTTTTCTGAATCTATACAGGTATTAGCAGCAACATGCACACTAGTGAAGGAAAGAGGGTTACTTGAGGACTTTGCTTCATCAATAACACAGTTCTATAGAACTCTGTAGAGATGATATACATCCTGTCATACAACAAAAAGTACTAAAGCATGCTAGGATCAGAGCAGAATTCTCAAAAATTTAGTATGCAGCTTGTGCAGGTCTATGGTGTTGCTAGAACTATATTTGGAAAATAAACTAAACTAGCTGAATTAAAATTAAATATTTTTGCATGAACATAAAACTAAGTACCCTACAGATTTAGCTATATTGAGTCATATATGGAGTATACTAAATGAAAAAGAATCTTCATACGTCAAAGTAGTGATATTTTATTTTAATACAGATATCCTTAACTATATTATCATCTCTAGTCTGAGAGTCAAATCTAAATGTTCCTATTCTTCTACTAAAAAAATCTTTATTTTAAATTACTACTCAAGATACTAATGCACATTTTAAATATGCCTTCTTTTATTCAGATGAAAACAGCAAGCAGCGAACCTTTTAATTACTAAAAATGCAATGTAAAGTGCAACTTCCTAGTTCCATTCCTGGACAAAGCAAGTCCACAAAGCTAGAGTTATTGACAAAGTTAATATCAACTTGTTAATATCAAAACAAGGTGGCTTAACAGCTTTGTACTGCTTTCACAATTCCTGTAGTATAGTTTTACTGGTGCAAAGTGTGGGATAGTAAGCTGAACTCTCACTTGACTATAAGCCTTTTGGGGCAAGGACAATAGCCCAAAAATTCATGAAATGGTTTCTTGAAAAATTAGGTCTTTAGCCCTTTAATATACTCTATCATAAATATTGAGCTACAATTGTCATAATTTCATCATTATATGAGCATTTCACCTAAAGACTCTATAGTCAGAAAGTATTATTTTACCCAAATATGCCAAAATATATTAAAAAGAAAAAAAAAAAGAGAGAGAAAATTGTGGTGTAGAAGACAGCTGTCTGGGCATATTTCTGGGCATAATCCATATCCAAATTTAGTGTGTCTTAATTTAGTAAACTGGCGAGTGTGTCATGACAAGACCTCCCCTTCACAGATGTTGCTGTGGTAACTAAAAATTGTTCTGGTTTCTAAGATGTTCTGGTGATTCAATAGCCCAGTAAAAGTCAGAAATATGTAACTGCATGTACTCCCCACAGTAGCTCATGGTCTCTACAAAATATTTTCAAAGAAATCCCTGAGCTCCTCCCTCCAATTCTCTTGTCCTTTGCTTCTCCAAATAAACTTTGTACTCAGATCTCTGTTCTGATAGAGAAGAGGAACCACGCACTTAGATTTTATGTCTTCATAGTGGAATGAAAATGTTTGAGAACTCACATTCAAACTCTCTATTGCTGATGCAGTCAAACAGTTTTTCAAAATCTAGGGGGTTTGGGGGTTTTTTTGGTTTTTTTTTGTTTGGTTGGGTTTTTTTTTGAAAAACAGTATTGGAAAATTTTAGAGGTAGAGAGTTGGAAATTTTAAAATTGATACACTTATGGAAGAAGTATTCCTTGATGCTGTGTTGTGGCAGTATGTTTTACCATTAGACTGCTTTTCAGTTTAGCCTCTTTTGTGGCTAAAGTCAACAGGGAACTCTTTCAAAGCTCTGTCATCTTAAGACCAAGATCTTGCTGCCTCTTTCACAGGCAGGTCCACAAAGCAAAGTTAGACTGCATTCCAAGTGTTTTTACTAAAGTTGGAGGGTTACCCTCTCAGTATCCAGTTTGACCTTTCCTGTTTTCTCTTTAATTGTCATTAGAGCAGTAGTTGTGGTAGAAAGAGTTGCTCTTTTAAGATTTTTTTTAGAATATCTTAATATCCTAAATTTGTTAGTGCAAAGTTTTAATATATTGCAGCTTCATTCCCTGCTCTGTAGAATATGTCGGAATCTCTAGGCCTGATTCCTTTCCCTCTGACAGATTTAGTTTCAGTCCCATTGAGAAAGACACAAGACATAAGTTGATTACTCCCTCTTTTTAGTGTTTCTTTTTTTCTCTGTTTGGTACAAGGACCATGGGGAAAAGGTGTCGGATGCATAAGATTATTAAGATCTTACCTTGTGCAGTTGTTCTGCAAGAATTTTTAGAGTGAGGAATAAGTAGAGGAACAATGCAGAGGGACCATAAGGGCCCAGTTATTTATCCTAATGGCTGTAGGGGATGTCAGTGGGAGAGGCAGATCAGCACTCCTGTAGTTGCTTGAGGCTTTAAGCTGAGGATAGGAAAATCATAGCCTGCTGTTTCTACTGCTTCATCACTTAGACTACTGATGCAAAGTAGAACTGAAAGGTTTCATAATGTATTTTACCAGAAGATATGTCAGTTAATTCTTTCTATTGGTCCTGAAGTCTTTATGCCTCCATGGTGCAGCTTTTATCTCATTTCAGGATCCAAATAGCTGCAAGCATAATGACTCCATTTGAGTGGTACTTAGCCTATCTCCTTTCTAGTACAATTCTTTTGCCTCAAGCTGCTCATCTTCAAACAGTTTGAGAAATCATTATGAGTATTCAGAGCCAGCCTCATTAAGGTCAAATGTACAAGGTGTCTTCCCTACCCACTCTCCTCTTTCCTCTCGTCTCTCTCTCTTCATTTTTTTGTAACAAAAGTGGCACATGTAATAATTACTGCAATGACTTTGTGAGCAGACATTAAACAACCACAAATGTTGTATCCTGTGATTTTTCTCTCTTGTCTCTGTAAATAGTGGGTCACTGGAGTGCTTTATACTATGACATATGTAGAAACATATGGCACGAATATAAATGTGCCATCTATCATTACATCCTGATAAAAAGCTCCCCAGAAGCAGTAAATGTTTGATTCTATTGCTCATATCTATATAACCAGTTCTTTCAGATGAGAATTCTTACCTGAGAGCTGCAATACTGAACTTCCAAGGTACCAGAATTTTTATTCATGCTTATATGTATGCATATAAAAAAATACACATGAACCAAAAATTTTAGCAATTTAATTCAATAAAGTAAAGATTTAGGAAGGAGTCAATTTTTTTTTTTTTTTTTTTTTTTTAGTATGTAACTAAAATGGAATTAATTGATGCATATTTAAGGCAATAAACAAAATGTTGGCATTGGGAGTGCTAAGTTGTTGAATGACAATAATGGCATAGAGACCTTGCCTAGTGTAATCTCACTGCAGAAAACTTTCTATAATAACATTTAAATCTCTTGCCTAAAGCAGAGGAAGAAAAATGGCTTTATTGTCTCAATTCTTACATATAAAATGAAGACTATTTCTAACAGCATCTCATGCACTTTTCTTTCCCTTGTAGAGGGGTTTTGGAGGCTTTTTAACAGTGTGTCAGTCATTTTTGTAAGGTAAAATTACATTTGAGAGGTAAAAAGAGTAAAAAATAATTGAAATTAATTGGAGCTGTTGTTGGAGCATATCCAAGCTTGTTTCCTTGCAGATGAAACAAGAGTAGAAACAACCATAAGAAAAAAAAAGAAAAAAAAGAAGGGGAAAGCATCAAGGCATTTAGGACACTGGTTTTGGTTGTTTTGACTTATCAAGCTAGACTCTCTGTATAAAGAAAGGAGAAAAAATACTGAGAAAGAAGGAAATGTTAGTCATTCAAGCATCAGGGGATCATGTCTAGAGCAACATCTCTGATGGCAGACTTTCTTCCTAAGGTGAGTTCATCCTCCAGGCATCAGAGTAAAATAATAGACCCATGAGAAACCTGGAAAGAGAACAGACTATGTTTACATCTTTGCCTGCCAAGTTGGCTGGAGCATCCTGCATCTCAGCTTTAGTTCATTGATTATATTTTTCATCTGCTCTTATTTACAAGGCATGTCCTTTTTATTCTAGGTTTCATTGGTACATATTTTCATTTGTAATCAACTTTTTTCGTTGTTGTTACTTTTAATTTATGCCAAGTTTAGCTTTCTTGCTTGCTGTGGTATTTTAATGTATCTCAACAAATTTGGCGAGTGTATTTCTCCCCCATGCTGTGAACACAGTACTGACGATGCAAAAGTGATCATGGTTGTTTTTCCATCTGGATACAACTTTCCACTCGGCCTCAATCAGTTGACAGACTGTAATTGTCAGCCTTTACCTGGACTCATCTTGGTTATATGCAGCTTGCTGTCTGGGGCCCTTGTGAAATAAATGAGAATGTTTTTCTGTTTGGTTTGTTGGATTTTCCTCAAGTTATCATTGAAAAGTGATGTTGTTGGGCACCCTTGTGCTTGCCAGTTATTTGAGTTTGACTGGTTAAAGCCACTCAATGGCAAGGGATGAATGAGTGAGAGCAGTCTCTTGCTGTGTTCTGTGACAGCATGTCGAGTTTGTCATATTGTAAGGTGTTTAAGGATGGAAGAGTTAAGGACTACAGCCTGATAAAACCACGCTTAAGGGCCATGTGATTGTGAGATTGTTTTTTACTTGTATTTTATAAAGTTCAAAACTTAAACATACTCTGCTGTAGAAACAGCCTCCACACAGAGATGAAGGTTTTAATAATCTCAGGCCTCATCATAATATAAAAACATAGAATTTGGAGTGGGGGAGGTTGTGAATCAACATCTGGTAACTTCATAAAGCAAAAATGTTTCATAATGAAAATGTGATGTCATAACTTTAGGGTTTGAGTAAATCATGTTAAATTCACATGATTCTAAATCATGTTGGAATATCTCTAGATATTTTCTGCAGTCACTCTTACAAGTGTAGAAAATGAAAAGCTACCCCAGTGTGAAACGGCAGAGAAAATATCTAAACTATAAAACAAAAAAATGCGATGCGAAGTCTGCCTCCAGGACAAAGTTCTTGATTTGCTCTGTTTCAGAAGAGAGCAAGCTTTATCATTGACACTCAAAGTCGCTTCTCAAGTCACTAAGTAATAGAAATATTTCTGGGTATCTGACTACATTCCTTTAATTCTTCCTCTTTTTTTCTGTCCCACTTCAGATTCTGAAGCATCATATAAGAATGTACACTAATAAAAGTATGTAATGTCATCATCTCAATGTATTTCACATGCTTATAGTTAAAGCAAACATCCATACATCAGGCATAAGATGACTAAACATGTACTGACTTCAGAGCATGAGAACAAATTGACATTTGAGAGTGACACAGCAGACTTAGTTGAAAAAAAAGCAGATTCTTTGTCTTGTCTAATTATTTGGTCTAGGAGAAGAAAAAATCCTGACATCATCTGCAGTCAGAAAATATTCCTCATTCGTTGGAAACCAGGCTCTCAGAAATTAGAATACAACAATTCTTTTTAGAACTCTTTGCATTGCAGGATCCCACAAGCCTATATTTCAAGAAATATGCACATAACTGGGGGAGTAGAAAAAAGGAATGGTTATAAATAAAGTGATGATCAGTTCCATCTACCTCAAACTGTTACTGTGAATGTTAGAAGCAAATATTTAGCTCTGGATTCACTCCCACACACTTGTTCCCTACTGGGGACATAAGGAACTTGGCACAAGCTGCTTCAGGCCAGTGATATGCTTCAGTTATCCCTAGAAAATTGCTCCTGTAGAGAATATTATTGAAAGGCCAAACAAAACTTATGTTTTCTGTAGAACTTTTATTACTTCCTTTAGTCAGAAAATTAAGGTCAAGTTAAGGCTAGACAACTAAATTACCCCTGAAATAATGGGAGTTGGTGGTGGCAATTTGCAAATTTTATTTTATTTTGATGGCAATATTTTCTCAGAATTTATCTGTTGTTTGAGGGGAGTACAGAAGTTGTGAGATATGTGTTTTTGCCTACTCCCTACACCACTGTTAAAGCTGTTCTATGCTTCTGTGGGCTTTGAGCTGTACTGCCTCAAAGCCTGGAAGGTGTGAGTCACTAAGTTCATGCAGGACTTGTGGTGTACAGGAATGCTTTCCCATATGTGCTTCTCCCTCACTACTTCCTTGTCCTTAATCAACAGTGCAAAGAATATCTTCTCATCAAGTCCTATCCAGGGATGTTTTTATTGACAGCTACTACTGTCTTGACTTGTTGACCATGGGACTAGGAAGAACACCATTTACCTCTTCTGAGTGTTGCTGTTGATAATTCCTCTGAAATTGGAATCAATGTAGCTAATCGTTCAAAGAGCAGATTAGTTTAAAGGAAATACCTAAAACCATGGTTCAGACCACAAATGGTGTATTAAGTTGACTTATTCTTGAAACAGATAGTCAAGTGATGAAACAATTACAGGCAACTTCTAAGAGTGAAGAGAGATTCATTCTACTCTAGAATTTCCAACCAGCATTCAAGGTGCAGTGTTGCCACCCTGATGTGTAATTTTCTAAATAAATTTGTCTAAAAGGGAAAGTTACCTGTGTTGTCACTGTTGCTCTTAAAAATTCTCAGGCTTTCTTGTATGCTCTGAAAGATGAGTTTTAAAAACAAATTATTTGGGCAACCAATAAGCTGCAGAGGATATCCATGTTGATCTGTACATACACATCTAGAGACAGTAGTGCTGATCGAGTTTCCCCAGGCAGGAAGGAGATGTACAGGCTGATTTTCCCATGTCTCCCTCCCAGGAGTTCCTAACAAGTGAATTAGTACAGATCATGTAAGAATGTGAGTGTACAGTGTTACGAAGTTTTTGTGTGATGGCTCTCTTTCAACACACCTAACAGACCCCAAGATTATTTACTTTTGCATTTTAACACTTAAAATTAGTCTTAGTGCTTTTCTACAAAATAAAGAACAAATGTACAATAATTTGTAAATTTGCAGACAATATTTTTACTAATTTCCAGTATAGACACTCAGTACACGTATTAGGGCAGCACCAGAAGAATGCTGTAAACTCCCCTCCACCTCTTCCACAGGGGGAAAAAGGCTGAAGGGGGATAGCAATGAGGGCAAAAATCGCTTAAATCTGCTATCATCTGGAAATGGGCCTTTTTTTTTTTTTTTTTGCTTAAAGGTCACAGAAAGTAGTGTTTCTGCTGAAAATATGGTAGTCAATCAAAAAACGTTATGAAGAGACCACTTACATCCATCACTTACAAACTAAGGAGGAATTTTCCTGGAAGAACCTGACTTGGTTGCAACCTACTGAGATTATCACTTGTTCCACAGTACCAGAAAGTGAAGAACAGTTGAAATAATTGGATACAACTTAAGAGTAAACCAATGCTAGCATTCCATATGGTTTAGTGAGAAGAGTCCAGCCAACATGACCAATAAGATTATGAGTATCTGAGACTTTGTGCAGAGAGTAGGGAACATCTACAGCCAGAGAACTTCAGAGCAAACTTTTAGATTTGAAATGGAAACCCACAGTTGCAAACCAGTCTCTTGTTCAGAAAGTCTTTACTGCTATGTGTAAGGATCTCCTTCTACTCCTGTACTGGAAGTGAAGTATTTCAATCTTAGGGGGTCTGGGTTCACTTTTATTATATTCAGAGTTCACATTATTAAGAGAACTAACATGCTTTTTATGCTTCCTGCTTTAGAGTTTTTTCCATTCACTAAGCCCAAGTTTTCATTTTTTCAGGAGGCCTGGAAATTTTGGCTTTATCTAGTATATTTCAGGATATGCTTCCCTGAGTGAGAGCTATTGAGGTAATGATCTTCCATTATCCTAGATGAGATTTATGAGGCTAACTCTGCACACACTGAAGCATTCAATAGTAAGCAAGTTAAGAAAATTGGTGAGAAGGAATTATTGCCTTCCTAAAATTATTTTTGTGGGTTTTGCCAAAGCAGTTCCCTAAGCCTTGAGATTATACCACTCCAAAGAGAATAGCTTTTTATCTTCACTTTGGGATGCACTTGTGCATCAGAAATGGAAATTACAGTAGATTTTCTTTCAGACCAGCATTTGCTGACTGCATTGGAATAAGTTTGTGAGTATTATAAAAAAAAAATTAAAGATGTTTAATAGCATGTTAGTAGTAGGAGGAAAGAATGCCATCGCAAAAGAATTGGAAATGGAAGTGGAAATTATTGTATTGGATACCTAGGACCATCACTACTCAATTGGATTCCCTTTTTCTTAGCAATAGTTTGGGGACAGGAATTGGTATTCTCACAGAGACTTGGACATCCCATAGAAGCTGACTTATCTCTCTAAAGCCTAAGCGTGCATCATTTGTGGTTTTAGATCAGATATGTTTCTGTCAGAAGCATTTTTCTGCCTGAAAATGTGTTATTGCTAAAGTTGTTCTGGTAATTACTACAGAATTAAACTGAAAAGGTCAATTCTACTTGTGTTGTACAGCAAGCATCTGATGAACAACCAGCTAAGCCAACTGTGCTAACCAAAAGGTGTTCTGAGCCTATTCAGGTGACTGACACCTCTGCTAGGCAGAGTAGAATCAGCTGGGGCAGATTCATAAGTGTTTCTTGTCAAAAATTATTAGCAAAAGGCCTTACTCATGAACTTGCGTTGTGCACTGGCATTAATATTCATGGCTTGTCTATCTCATCGCATAAAGCAGATTACTTAGAAATTATAGATCTATGGGAAACAAAAACTGCCCCAAAAAAGGCACTAACCTACTTTAATTAAATTTAATATTCAGAGGGGCCTTCTGACATTTCTGCCATCTTTACCACTGGGTACTGGAGCTCTGAATGGTTGCTTCACTTCTGCCTGACACTTTTACCATAGCTGTTGCAGATTTTTGCTGCAACTGTCATATTAATATTAAAACCGTGTTACTTAATGCCCAGCTGTATTGCAAACCTGTACTTTCAAATGCTTTGCAAGGCTTTGTGGCATCTGCAGTGGAAAAGAAGCACTGCAGGTGCCAGAGAGTAGCAACCACATTTTTCATTACATCAGAGATAGAAGAATCAAATTAGAGTAGCTGCTGTTTCAGCCTTCTTCCTAGGTAGAAGTCACTAATCAATCTTAAGGGTCTTAGTAGTGCATGAAGAGCCAAAACTAGACAATTTTTCAAGATTAGATTTTAATATTTTCAAATCACATAATGTTTTTTGAAAGTGTTGCTAGAACAAAGATAATTTGTCTTGAAATTACTTCTGTTCCTCCCCTGTCCTTTTGTTTCCAGGCCTGGGAAATGTCTGCTATTAACTCAGTTGCTAACACTTGGTTGAAATGTATTTTAAACTAATATTTTAATACTAACATCGAGTCTCTCCCTATTCCCTTTTCAATAATACTTTTTGCTTCATATGGTCTCTAAGTAATTTCTTCAGATTCATGAATGAGACTGTATGCAGAGCAATTGTCAGTATTGTCTAAGTGCTTTTGAGCAAATAAAAAAAGTAAACCTAATTCCTAGTCCAGACCTGTGGATGCCTTGAGGTAGTCAGTTCTCTCAAATGGTCTATCCTTTTGTCTCTGTGAAAAAATCTGGGGTTTATTTAATGTTTTATTTCTTTTAAGTAGGTGTGTTTTTTAGATTTGAGGGGTTTTATTTGCTTAGGTTTTTTTTAAAAAAGGCAATAAAAGGATCTTATTTTTCATTTATTTGCAATATATTCTTATGTCTGAGTGAATATCTGCCAAGAGACTGTAATAAAATAGATTTTGAAGAAAACAGGACTGTTCACGTCTCATATACTGCAAAAATTTTTCCATTATTAGGAAATTCTTAAAAGTTTTAATTTTTTAATCTTTTGTTGAATTTAGTGTTCACTGAATTTATGCACTGATGTTTTAATACCAGATCATTTTATACATGGTTTTGCTTTTGGGATCCAATCTTTTTTCATGAGCTAAAAAAAATGCTACAAATGAAAGCTAGTTTTGTATCTAAAAACTGAGATTATTTTCAGTTCTGGAATTATGATGGAAGCCTTTTATTTTGTCATAAATTTCATGAACTATTCAGTCTGCATGTTTAGTGAGATTTTACTCACCAAGTAGGATCTCAGTAGATTACATAACAGAGAAATTTCAGCTCTACTGAAATGTTTGAGTTTCAGCCTCAGCTTCTCTGAAACCGTTTTCTGAGTAGTAGAAATTAGGAGACTTCACTGTAAGCAAATGTGTTACTGCGCTGGTAAGGGACAGTGCCCAAATCCCACATGCTCTCTATGTCTCTGCACAGTTCATGCAGAGGGAGCCAAAAGCCTTGCTTTCACCTCTGAAATCCCTACACCCAAAGCAATGTGTATGGTACAAATCCCTGTCCTCACATAGTCTGACTGTCCAGATTACTTTAAGGGGATGCCCAGCAGCTGCGTACCGTGCAAGGCCAGCAAGGGAGGGACAAGTCCCTGTGCCTCCTGGGCAGAGAGACTTGTAGTGCTCGTGTTCTCTTCTTTAGACTCTGGTCTAAAGCAGACCTTTGGAGACTTCTGTCCCTCCTCAGGAAGCTGTAGGGAGGAACAAAGTCACCCCTTGGCCTCCTCCTCTCCAAACCAGACAAGTCCAATGCCCTCAGTCACTCCTCAGAGGACATCCTGCCAGCCCCTTCCCCAGCTTTGGTGTCCTCCAATGAACACAAGTATCCTAATGCTCTTTTTAAATTATGGGGCCCATAACCTCACACAGTACTTAGGGAGAGGCCATGCTGGTGATAAATACAGTGGGATAATCACCTCTTTTGACCAGCTGTGTTTGGTGCACCCCAGGATGAGGTTTGCCCTCCTGGCTGCCAGGGCACACACTGCTGACTCCTGTCAAGCCTCCTGTCAACCAGCACCCACAGACCCTTCTCTGCAGCCACTCCTCTCCCAAGCTAGACTTGAGTCTGGTGTTGCTGTAGACCAGGTGTAGAACCCAACATTTGTTCTTGTTGAATTGCATGCCATGGATGATTACCCAATACTCCAATTTATCCAGATCCCAAGGTCTCTTGTCCCCTGAAAGAGTCAACGGCACCTCCCAGTTTAGAATCCTCCATGGACTTGCTAACCATGCATTCAACTTCTGCATCCAGATCACTGATGCAAATGTTGAACAAACTGGCTCTAGAACTGCACCCTGAGGAGCACCACTGGTCACTGGTCATTAGCCAGCTCCATTCACTACAACCCTTCAAGCCCTGCTCTTCAGCCATTTCTTCACCCAGTAGACCATGAATCTGGGACTTGAGGGAGTTAGGATTTTTTCCTCCCCTTTTTTCTTTTTCTCCTCTCAATCAGTGGAGAAATCTCTTTTAGAGAAGTAGAATGAAAGCTTTGACCATTGAATTCATTGGGGAAATTTTGTGCCTATTTTTGGTTCCTCGGCACCAAAATTTTGTGTGTATATGCATTTCAAATTGTTCTTATAGCATGGAAGAAATAAATATGCACAGTCAGTTACACAAGTTGCAGAACTGCATTTGGAAATCTGCAAGGAGATTGATTTCTGCAGCTGCTTAGGTGTAATGAAGTCAATAGCCTTCATAAAATCTCAGCATTTGGTTGATGTCTTTCATCTTCTGTAGAGGGTAGTGTTAGAAGTAAAGCAATGAGAATTATCTGCCATAGTGTATTCTCAATATACATATGTACATATATATATGTCTGATGAGCAAGAGGAACTTCATAGACCTTTTCAATGTCACTATTTTAATTTGATCTATGTATAGTTTAATGCTCTTCTGTTCTTGAAGAACCCTACAGAATTCAGTGGGCTGCCTTTACATTCAGGGGGGTATAATTTGTTTTTCTTCTTCAAGAAAATAAACTTTCTGTTTGTTGAGTATGGCTAACCTAATAAAACAAATAGCAAAGTGGTTAATAATTAGAGAATGTACTTGAAGACCCTTAAGTAGTGGATTGCTAAATGAATTCCATCACCTTTGAAAATTTCACTTCAGAATTACTTATTTTATTCCAGACATCATCTTTTTATATTATGGGGGAGAAATCATTTAAAATTCTAAATAAAATGTAGTCAAATAGCTCAGTGTCCAGCAAAGCTGCATGAGGTGCATGTGTACTTACCAAGAGAAAAGATTATGCATACGTAAAGAGGAGTGATTGACAGAGGCCAAAGGGTAGGCCCAGGCCAAGCAAGCTGGAATGCATGGAAAAACTGTAGTTGGCTTTTGCAAGAATCAGCTTGACCATATGTGGAATTTGTCTGACCCAGTTTAGTATTCTCCATAACCCCGAAATACCAGACTGATATATGCAAATAGAGATAATTCCTTGCAAATTTGTAGTTGCTCTAGAAAGAGTTTTGCTGTTGTATAATTGGTTTCCATATATATTTGGTACCTCAGTAGGAGCAGAGACAGTCTAATACCTCTTTTTCCAGCTAATGATACAACAAAACACTTAGCTATTCAATTCTGTTTAACTTGCACTACAAAGTTCAATTATGCACAATCAAAATTTTCAGCATCTCAGAAGTATTAATTTAAAATACATCATTTGTACATGATACTATTAAATTTATCAATAGATGGTGTTATATTTCTGAGTGGTTTTGGAGTATATGGGATAGTATTTGCAAGCCTTTGATGAAAAAGAAAGTAATATTAGATCTAGTAAAAAAGCATCTCTTTTTTTACATATGCCACCTCCTTCTCCAACTTCTGTGGTGTTTTCTGTATGTTCTGATTTCTATATTAAGGCATAAAAAGAATATTCAGGAGCACTAGGTTTATGGAAATAAACATATTTCTGCATTTCTTCTCATGAGTCCTATGTTAGAAAGAACTTTCTGAAAGCAAGAATCTGTTGGATATCTGCTAGCAAGAAGCCAGTGAGGCAGCTGGAGCAGCACTGGGCTTTCTTGGAGCACTGTTTTTCTGCAGCACTGTCTTTGAGCTATATGACAGGGTACTACTTTCAGAGATGCATACTGCAAGGATAGTCAGAGTTTCTGAAAATGCTAATTTGTATTTCCTTAAAAGAAACATATGTCTAAAAGCACTCTGCTCCTTCAGGTGGAAATAGTGTCCCCTGCAATGGGTTATGGAGTTTTAATGGTGGTCCTGAGATGAGAGGGAAGGAGAAGGCATCCTTTGTCTACAGAGAAGCAAAAAAACTTAACATTCAAGAATTTCCAGAAGTTGGAAGTTTCTTGTTAATCTAGCAGGATCTTTATTCCCCATTCTTATAGTACTTTTAATTCTTCTGTTAGAAGAATTATACTTATGAACTTTACTACTCATAACTGCAAATGGGAAATTTGTCTTTTCTCAGGACCAAGCTGTGTCTTTTATTGTAAACTAGCATAAAAATTTATGATTTTTTCTGTTCTACCCTTAAATTTAGATTGAGACAGAAAGAGATCATTACATTCAAATCTTTTAAGCATCCTTTAATAAATTTGCTGACTTTACTATGAAGTCTGTTTGGCTTTTTCTTTTCTCCTAATGTCACTGTGCCACATAAAAACTTTCATAGAATATATTTTAAAATAATGCATGGCATGATAGTTTAGTATAGAATTCAAGTCATACTTCCCTTGAGAGATTACAAATAAAGACATTCAAGATAATCAAACTTCTTCTGTCAGTCACAACATAACTAAACTTCGTTCTACTGTCCATCTTGTCCATCTAATATCAATGTTTTTTGAATTTCCTAAAGAATTTTTAGCACAGTTGTTAAAAAAATACAGGAAACAGGATTTTGTACTAAACTATGCATAATGGTAGTTTTTGTTTTTTGATTAGGCAATGCTCAGGTTTATGTAGTAATTCAAATATGATTCAGAATAATAATGAAATAATTACAAACTACCAGGAACATGCACTAAAACTTGGAATTGTAAGTTCTTCAATCTGGAGGCACCTTTTGAAAGCAAAATAAAAAGGTTTTCAGGAGGTTGCCTAACATTCAGTTTATTGATGCAATAATTACAAAGGGTACTTCAGTACACTCTATTCCTTTTCCTGTCTGTCTACAGAGTGGGGTTAGCAGGATGTGAGAGAGGAGAGTGGAGCATGTTGCTCTTCAGACAACCAAGCTGGATCAGTGAAGAGTATGGTGAGGATTCAAGTACTTAGCTGATGGGGGAATGAAAGGTAAGGGGAGTTTATAGTGGTAGCACTTGAGACCTGCATTAGTCTTCTTTCTGCCTCTCCATGAGAATAGAAAGCTAGCCAGAATAGCTAAGGAAATGGTTTCTTCACAGTTCAAGCTAGCATATAGAAAGTTTTGAAGAGCCTTTTTATTCAGGATATCCTTTGAAATATATTTTTTAACACTGTGTTACTTTTCTTCAGTGATTCTAGGAAGACCTGCTTGGGATCGTAGCTAAAGGATTGTGCTATGTTGTTTTGTGAAGGAAAAAATCAGGCAGATTTTTTTCAAGTGCATATACTCCTATTATAGGCTTGTATGAACTGAAGGACACTTTAAAGGAGATGTATTTGATCTTTCTAGTTGTGTAATACTGGCTTATATATAAGGCTGCTTGTCAGAAAGTAGAATCAGTTTTCGATTCTTCATTTATTTAACTGTTAAAAAAGTTTCCAGCCCTTGCCCATATTTTGTTCACTGTGCTGAAAACAACCACACTGTTAATTCTTTTATGGCCTTTGTTCTTGACTTTAATGTTCCTTGATCTAAACTGAACTGCAATTGCCATCTGTTAGACCAGGCACTTAAATGATCCGAGTTCTCCTTCATATGGCTATACTGTATCTCATTATTTATTGTTCCTTTCAATATAGGATTATTTTTAAACTCATGCTTCTAATAGCACCCATAGGAGGTAATTTTTGACATTAGGGCCAAAATCAGATTTAAGCTTTTTCCCCCAGGCACTGTTTTTCAGCATAACAATATCTGTTGTTGCAGCCTTTTTTCTTCGAAGGTGCAAGTGATCTCTATTCTGTTTCTCAAGGTACTCTTGGCATTAGCTTTTCCCATACAACTGTGTTGAATGGTTCCAAATCATCTCTAGCAATCCAGAGAAGTCATCCTGGTTTTGCCTCTTCACTAATGTCCCTTCAAGTTTCTAATAATTTGAATTGGAACAGGCATTTCATTATCACTTCTCTGGAAACTTTTGGTCCCCTGAAAACTGTATTTTGGTCACTTCTTTCCGCTCTATTTTGTAAAGTATCTGAATTTATCTATTATATATAGATTTAAATTATTAGAAAATTATATCATTCAATATAACTGTAAATTCACAAATAAATAAAGTTTTCCCTTTCCTGATTTGTAATGAAAGAGACTATGTAAATACAAGGGAAGTGTATTGCTTCACAAGACACCATCATAAGGAAAAAAGAACACATAGTTCATAGTTAAATTTGAAAATTCATTATTATCTTGATCAAGAAACAATGAAAGTAAGGAATGAAAGGAGTAGGCATAGAAAATAAGTGCAAGAATGGCTCAATTACATTTTGGGATTGATCCTATTCTCCACCTAAGTATATTTAGAAACTAACTGACTTTGCTTTCTACAGAATTCAGTTGATAAGAACACTTCATTTACTCTTTTTATTTTTTGTTAATATTGGATTTTCTGGTCTAAACCCCATTTTCTACATTAGTAAGATGATAGCAGTTCATATCACCAGAGTAACTGTACAGCAAAATTGGCATTTGCAAATCTCAGGCAAGATCATCAAAACACTTGACTTCAAACAAACATATATTTTTCATTTTTATAAATTCAGCTGTAGCTCCTTTGAATTCCATAGCAGAAATAGTTTTAAATTGCTATATATAGTTTTAAGCTTTTATATATAAACATGCTTAGAGAGAAATATAATAGGATGGAGAAGAGGATATTGCCTACTGTCATATTTTTTCTACATCAATTGTATACACCAGGTCTTGCATCTATAACATTGTTGCAAAAGGTGCTGAGTTTATTCACATTGCTAATGACTGTTGTGTTACCATCTCATGCAATTCAACAAGAACCAACTAGGGTCTTGTCAGAAAACAAAATTGGAGACCTCATAATATGAGATGATTATGATTGTAATTTTTGTCCTCCCTAGGAGGCAGACCACTTCTAAATGGGTTATCTTGTCTAGTTGAATGATTTGTAGTTTAACATATTGTAGAACATGCTGCAGTGATCTAACGAAGGGACAAAAGCACTGATGATGGTAAGAATCATGATGTCATATAAAGAACTACTTCCAGGTTTTATATGGCCAGGTACTCTCAAAATCATCTTCTCTGAGATTTCAACCAAGAACCAAGGTGTTCTGATACATCAGCCAAATTTTAGGTCAGGAAAATGCATCCATCAAAAAAAACATCGCATATCTATTGAGAGAGGGAGGGAGAGTGAGCAGATGATCTTTTCTGAGAAATGAAACCTGTTTTCTGTTTTCTCCAAAATACCTAATAATATATCTTATATCTTAAGAATATAAGTCCATTCCTTAAAAAAAAAAGGAAAAAAATAAAAAAGGTAAAGTTCTAATAGCAATAAACATAACTGTAGGTTAAAGTAAAAGGGGAAAAATGTGTCCATAGCTGTGAAATAAAAGCATTATTTTCTGAAGTTTATTTTTCAAACTTATTATCAGATAATTATCTTTACAAAATATTACTTAATTTGTTTGACAAAAGCAAGTTTTCTTGCTTAACTGAGCACCAAGCAAATAAGTGAGGAAAGTTCAGTACTAAAAGAAACTGAGTATCTGCAAAATAGTCAATAGCATAATGATTAATGCTATCATACCATCATGAAATATGTTGAATATGAAGTGGGAAAAATGATGTTAATATTTTATTTGATCACTTAAATAGCTGGTGATCAAGGAAATTCTAAATTTCAGTTTTCTTTTTATTAATGAAGCATTATTAATATTTATTGATTATTTTATTAGCCAACTACTTCACTTTTTATTAGTAAAAGGACTAATGGGCGGCAGGACTGTAAGTCAGTCATTGCAACTGAAAGGTTTTTTCAGCAAAATGAATTATGTCAATTTATTGTCATTTTAAGGAAACAGGTGGTCATTTCCTTTTTTAAAAAACAATTTTCGTAAATTAAGGAATTTAATCTTACTGTAATATCAATCAGTTAGAGAGGAACTGTTTCAGCAAAGAGTAATGTGTAGACCAAATTACAGGGAGCCTATTTTCTCTATAATTGCAACAAATGTATTAGCAGTTTGGATCTAATTAGATTGTTCTTAGTAAAAACCATTATGAATTCTATTAAGAATCTATGGTTACTGGTTTTCAGCATTCTATTCAAACAAAGTTGTACTTCTTCACTGCTAAAAACAATATAATGGTTGAAGAACCACTTTTTTTTTTTACTGTGCAACTGCAGCATGCGGTGCAACATTAAAAAAAGCTCTAAGAAGTGCATTTGAATGAAGAAGTGGTCATCTTGGAGGCCCTTATTTTCCTGAAGTGTTAGCAATTAGCTGGTGTTTGTTCTCTGTCCTCCAGCAGGAACGCTGGAATCAGCCTAGTAAATCTAGTTATGAGCTCATATACCTCCTTGTGTAGGGAAAGTTACTTAGGTGGTGCATAAGCCATGCACACTGCTGTGACTGAAAAATTGTCTCTAAACTCTTATGGTTAGCATAGCCATTTGTCATGTGTTCTTCAAACTGCTAGTGTATTAGGGGAATACTCATTCCAGTATTGTGGTGGCAGTAATAGCCAGGAATACGTATCAAATTACTGTTAACTAGGACAGATTTTTCACTTCTGTACCTTAAATGGGACTTCTTGGACTATTGAGAGAAAAAAAAAAATGTAGCTTTTCTTTAAGGTTTTGATATATTAGCTATGAGTACCATATCTTGTTGTCAGCTACATGGGACAAATGCCATAAATGGTGAGGATACAGGTATTTGAGACAGTGTGAGCTATCAACATTACCTTTTCTGTAAGGGAATTTGGCTGCAAGCAGGTTACTGATTCAATCTCTCTCAAGAATGGACTCAACAAACAAGGAGTTTCTGAGCACCTGAAAATATAAGTGAAGTTGTTTGCCTTATCTTCAAGTCTAGTTGATTTTCACAGGAAATATAAACACATTAACAAATCTTTAAGACTAAAAGGCAAAAAGCAGTTTACAATCAGCATTCAGTAGATAAGGCTGAGATTCCTGCCTGGTATCTATCTCCTTTAAGTCTTTCCAGACATCTTGGAGCCAGCCCCAGATATTTGCAGTTCAGGAGTCTGCTTTTGGTGGGGAGAGGAGATGGATTTTATTCTGTTACCATATTACACTGTTAATGTGTTTTCCCAGCCAAGGAAAGGCCCTACCATTCTGTACAGTTTTGGTCCTTGCGTTATGGCAGTGCTTTACAGTTAAATCAGGAAATTGTGAGAAGAGCATGAAATCCCTTTCCCAGAGAACGAGCTTCCTACCTGTACAACAGCCACAGCTTTTCCTCCACACTCTCTCTGTTCCTGACCTGCAGGCACAGATGGTTCATCTTCCCAAGTTTGGACATACAGCTTGCTGAATGTGTTTATGGGTCATTTGAGCCAGACTATCAACAAATTAGTTACGAGTGAAATAAGACCTAGGTTTATTTTCAGTATGTGACCAGGTGTATCCTAATCAATCTCCCATCATCTTTTAGACAGCAGGAAGAGATTGAGTTGCTTTTCTGTAAATGATTATTGACTTTATGCTCATATATATGTATATTGAGAAAAAGATGTATTACAAGCTGCAACAAGTTCTTATCTAATAGGAGCATTTTGCCTGAAAGGTCCTGAAGTTGTTCAGAGGATGCATTTGACGGACAGGAGTATGTTTCTATCTTCTTTAATTCAGTGTGCCCTAGCCAAACCACCTTTAGTTTTTCTTACCAGAGCTCTCAGAGTGAGACCAGGTTGGAATTACCCTCACCAGCTTCACCTGCCCTTCCACCTTCAGCTGCAGCAGATGAGCCCCTGAAGGGTTTTTAAGCTCTAGCCTGAAGGTGCAGTCAGACAGAAGAAGGGGAGAGGTTTATAGTGGGTCCCTGCCCTTTGCTGTCTTGTTTGGATTTCCTGGACTAATTTGGTTGCTGATCACTGTATAGGTTTTGTTGCTGCCATTATCTTGACTCTGCTTGCCTGGATCTGGGGCCCTACCCGTTAGAGCCCTCAGGACTTCATCAAGGACTGAAAGGTAAACTGTGCTAAACTGTGAAAAGAAGAAGCCAAAAAGCAGAATGCCCTGACAGCAGTGAATACATAAAAAGGACTGTGTGGCATTGGATTAAAACCAATCCTATTTTCTGAAAAGTGTGTGTGGAGTTCATGAACAAAGTAGAGGGACCAATCAAGCAATGTGTGATCCCATGTCCAGCAGTGGCAAAATGTATACACACTGTTTTATGGATCAGTTGTAAAATGTATAAGTAGTGTACTATGTATAAGTAGTACAAGATAAGTAGGTGAAATATCTAAGTATTGTATCATGTAGAAGTACTGTGTTAGGTAAAAGTAGGTAAAATTTATAATTATATATAAGTAGAGAAAATGTATAAGTATATAAGAAGTGTACTAGGTAGAAGTTGGAAGATGTGTGAGTTCCTGCATGGTGCATATTTTAGAGAATTTTAAGGCTGCTGTGTAATTGTAATGATTCATTGTTCAGGACTGCTGAGTTCCTGTAGTGCCACAGTAAAGTTTAAACTTCCTAATTTTGATGCCTTAGGTTTTAGCTTTTATGTCTTTCAAATCCTGTACTGCTTAGTATGTAACTCTGAAACTTAATATAGATGGTTAGCTACTGTTCTGTCATGCTTGTTAGACACAACAAACCTTCTCTGGGCCTGAATTCAAGGACACCTTGTTGTCCCAGGCCCCAAAATATGTAAACTAAGGCCTCTGACAGGGCGAGAAAACTTGGGGTAATTACATCTTTGCTTGAAAATATAATTGGAGATATAACCCTGATATGCAAATAGACCAAACTTTTAAAAGTGTGAAAAACCCGTGACCCAGTGTCCATCTTGGGTGGAGTCCCTCAGAGGTTTTACACTCCTAAGGTGTACCTTTGAAGGCCCTTCAAATAAATACCCACTTCTGTTAATCT
Source organism: Lanius collurio (assembly GCA_020086605.1). Taxonomy (NCBI): domain Eukaryota; kingdom Metazoa; phylum Chordata; class Aves; order Passeriformes; family Laniidae; genus Lanius; species Lanius collurio. Next base: position 22,918,510 of record JACBWW010000012.1, on the reverse strand, counting down.
TGTGTAGCCTCTGTTTTCACGTAGCCACTTCAAAGCATCACTTGGAGGGGAAGTGACTGGATATTGGCTAGAATCTGCTATCCATAAGAAAATTCCTTCTCAAATATAATGCCTAACGCAATTTCTACTGCTATTTGTATTCCTGTACCTTCTTAGTGGTTAGTCTAGGAGTCCTTGCTGGATGAAAAATCCAATAAGAGATTCTAACTGTCCTAGTACATTCATTCCTTACTGACACCTTTGGGTTCTTACATGTACAGTGTTTTCTGCCAAAAATTAGATGTTTCTGTCAGTGAATGTGTAAACTATCTCAATCCTTTCTTGAAAATGAATCTGCAATAAACTTCCATCCTAGGCTCTTAATAAAACTGGGTTAGATTCTCTATATAACTTGACAGGTGACAATTATAATTTTTTTTATTGGTACTCGGGAGTGGGATTCCTTTCTCCTGATTTTTTCTTTTTTTTTTCTCAATGTAAGGATATTGCTGTGTCTTATAAAGAGCTTTGGACTAAGGCTATTAAGATTAAAATAATAACCATCTTGCATCACCTGCATCACAAATGAGATGTTGAATTTCATCTCATTTGGCTAGTGATATGAACAACCTGTGGAGGATGTGTCTGCTTTGCTTACCTTATCTCTGAACATTTGATTAGAAAGTCTTAACACCATATCAGTTGCAAACACATGGGTCCGCATGATTCAAAATAATCCAAAATAGCCTGATATTATGCAGTGAAAATTAAGACTGGAAAATAAGGCAGAGTACAGAATTTTGGAGATAAGGATAATCGTAACGAGGAGAGCTATCTTTATTCTGAGTTGCGCCAAAACTCATCAGTGTATGTGAGCTCATTTCTGTGAACTTGGTGAAGAAGTGCTGAAGCACTTTTGAGTATGTGTCAGTTTGGCAAAGTGTTTCCATGTAGGTAAAATATTGAAGTGCAAGCCACAAGTTTTAGAATGACTGAGATCTTCATTAACAAGAAAGAGATTTACATAGAATTGAAAACATACTGCAATGCACTACATTTTATGGGTTTTATCACTGTAAAGCACATCTGTCAGGTGAATTAGTATACTCTGGAACTGCCAGGTGATCTCACTGGAGAGTCTGTTTTTTGTGATAAATACAGCAAAGTTAGCAATATGGTGTGTTTTGTTTCTGCATCTCTGAAGGACAGCTGTGGTCAGTGGTGTTGCTTGACAGGAACAGCTGGGGCAAAGGCCTGACTTTCATTTGTGAAACTGGGCTTTCATGCAAGTCAGTTTGAAGGCACCAGAGTAGATTCTTAAAATGTTTTTCAAGGTTCTGCATTTTGTATTCCAAAACAGATTTATTTGACTTAGCCCTCAGCAGTAGAAATATATCATGCAGAAAATTTAAAAGAAAAACAGAAAAACAACTTAAAATATGGAAGAACCATACATGAAAAATACTACTGATAAAATCTGAGGCACTTCTAGGAAGTTTTGTGGTGATGTGTTTCAAATTTGTCTATTGGGAAAAGAGAATTTTCTGAGGTTTATTTAGAGAGGGTAATTGACCTATTTAAGTCCTTGTCTATATGAGACGGACAATATGAATAGTATACATCAGATGAGGTAGTGGATTTTTAGAGTGGTACCTAATCAACTTCAATTTTAAAATTTTTCACACCTAAGTGATAGAAGAGTATTCTTTTAGGAAGACAGTATCAATAATATTGACTGAATCTTCATAGTTTTCATTCTGAAACCCTATGCCTTACTCAGATAATATCTTTTTCATTTTGGTTCAGTAGAATGTCCCTGTAAGAAAAATTAATGGTTGGTCTGTAACAGGAAAGTTTCTGTGCCTCATCTTTGTTTCCTTTTTAAACTACCTTCCAACTTCAACAAATCTTTCTGTAAGAGGAGTGTGGAGTGTTTTGTTTCATTATTATGATCTCTCATCTTAAATCTCCTCTGGTAACTACTGACAAATGGTTCACAGTAACATTTCTAGTGACTTGCTGCTCTCTAGTTTAAAGCAATATAATGCATACAGACATTGTTGTCAGCTGGATATCACACACTTTTTGTATGACCCTGAAAATAAGTCTGTTGGAGGTGTTGAGATTTGGCCAGTATTGCTGTATTTCTTATCAAAAAAATGAGGTTGTCCTTCCTCCTTCCTTGTGCCTTTCACAAAAAAAAAACCAGAAGCTTTTGTACTTATATTCTACTTCAATTAGTTCTTATGCTGCTATCTATACAGTAACTAGAATCAGTAATGTCATATGGTGCTGCTGTTTTAAAATATGTATGTCTCAATAAGCAGAAAATATTTTTTACTCTGGAATGCGGCTTGGGTAAAAAAATGTGGAAATTTTTTCAGTATTAACTGCTAAATGATGTAATCACATGAGAATCGGTGCATCCTTGTTGTAACTTTACTACTACTTTACTGAAGCTACCAGAAAGCATGATACAATTTACCATGCGCAGTGATTGTTTTTCACATAAAGGCTTTGAATCTTTAGGGCAGCAGGCTTGTGTCCTTCTGATAAAAGTTAATCCTTATTTGACCCATGTAACTGTAGGCATCAGTTGTTTAAGAATTCTAACATGGTATTTTTGGCATCTTTTCATAAAGGTGATCGGTTTCTTCCCTTCTTCTGCTCACAGTTGTTGGAACTATGCTGTCACATGATGACTTTTCAGGTTCAGTGCCCTCCGTCCCCACTACCACCTCAACAAATATCTTGCATAACATTTTTATTTTTTGTCAAAGGCCTAAATTTATTCAAGTTCAGTTCCACTGTCTGCCTCTAACCAGTTCTTGTCTTTCTTCCCATCCCTTCCAGAGGATAAAGTATGGACAACTGTGTACCATGATCTGCAAATGCAGACTTCTGTGGGAGGCAGCAGCGTGGAGAAGTTACCTGTGTTGCAGCTCAACTACAGTGCAACAATGGATCAGATTTCTGCAATTACCAGTAGTGCTGAATACTGTGAGCAGTTTATCTCCTATTCTTGCAAGATGTCTCGACTGCTGAATACACCAGGTAGGCTGAGAATGGGATATCCATTAAATACAGTGTTAAGGAACTTTATCTCAACAGTCTTACAGGTATTGCTGTTAGATAAGTTCATTCATTGAAAGTACTTTTTTGGTTCTCCTTTGCTAAAGTTGACAAAGAGGATGAAAATACTGAAGACATTTTCTTGGGAAAATTTGCCTGTTTGCTTACTACTAAAATGATTGTTATTGCACCACATTTGTGTGTTCTTCTCTCAGATCTGTTGCTCCTTATAGCAGGTGGCATTTGGTAAACACAGTAGCTTTTAAAGTTTAATCAATAGAGGCATTGAAAAATTGCTTTGAACTTTATCCTGTTTTTCTGGTTGTCAGTTTTCACATGCTACAGTCAGCAAGGGCACTGACTGAATGAAGGTTGGAAATTTTCCACTAACACTTTTGCAATAGTTTCTTAAATGCAGAGTATTTGCAGTTAATCAGATGCCTTTTACATTGTAGAGAATGGCACAGTCTGTAATGCAATTGTGTGAGAAATTATGTGCTATTACCTACAAGCAGATTCATTTTAAGATTCTTCTTTTGCTGTGTAGTTTTACTGAAAGAGAAGAGACCCTTTCTGTATGTGCCTCTTTAACAAATGTTGCCTGTAAATGACAAAGAGGAATAAGTTGTCCCAGAATTAGCACGCAAAGAAGGAATTTTGTTTTAAAAGCTCTATTAAGTGCAACAAGTATTTTATATGTGCTCTAATTGTATATGATAGATTTTGATATTAAATAAATCTTAATGGTACTTAAGGAAGACTGGTTTATAAGTGGAAACCTATAATACACTTTCGTGACTGTGAACCGAGTTCATTGTGATAAGAGCAATTCAAATGTATTTCAGATTAATTAAATGGCCGCATGCTTACACTATTATACTTTAGGTTGCTTTCCCTCATAAATTTTTTTTTGGTATATTTTCTTATGGTGCTATAGATAAGGATTCATTTGGAATGCATATGCGTCTTATTCCTATTTCCATAAGCATTCCCTTAGTTAATACGCACTGTAATGCTTGTTACTCCTCTCTGTCCTCCCTGCTGTTTTTTAACTATTTCTAATGCATGGTTTGTTTCTGTTACTGTTATTTTGCTTAGTTTAGAGTAGCAGAGTGACTCTTCAATGTGAAAAATTATTTGTTCCTTCCTGGGCCTTAATGTACAGGATCTCTAATTGTGTCTATAACTAGAAGTGTTCTGATTAGATTCTGCTGATGGATCCAAGCTCCTTGCTTGCATATACTTCAGAAAAGTTGTATATGAATGTAGCTTTGGCAGATATTTAGAAGGCAAATTTATTTGGTAATAGAGCTGGAGATACTGTGCTTAAAAAGCTCACAGTCTGCAGAGAGTACTGTGTTAGATTCTTCTTCTTGTTATGTGTAAGACTATTATTTCAGGACCTATTTGTACTTGTTAGCATATGTTTATGATATGATAAAATATATATATACTTTAATTGTAGGTATTTGGCCTAGCTTCTAGATTTAAAGGATAATTAAGCAGCACACAAAATATGAACTTGCTGATTGTTTTTTTCTAAGAAACAAGCAGTTCCAGATATTTGCATTAATGTTCCTTAAAAATTTTGAGTATACTTTGCGGGTATCTCCTTCTTCATGTTTTCACCTTTTACATAGAAAAATAATTTCTTAGAAATTTTTTGTAAGTCATTTTTTTGGTCTAGAAAGTGAGTTTCCATGGATGTTCTGTAATGTAGGGATGGTTTTCCTTTTAAGCCAGAGAAAGAAGCAACAATGGTTATTTTAACCTAGACAGTAACAAAAAAATCACTCTGCAGTGTTTGCATAACACCTGTAATGGTTTGTACACATAGAACCACAGTGATTTGTGTGTTAGTGGGAAAGAGGCTGATACATTTTCTTTCTATGTGTTCTTGGCTTCAGTGTATGGTTCTAAACTAAGGAACTAATTTTTCATACCTTTCTCTGATTTGGAGGATTGCCATATTTGCTGAATATATTATGACACCCTATTCGTCTCACAGCACAGCTCAAAGCACTCATGTGGCATCTTCCACCACTGAGCTTTGTATATAAATCATTCCAGTATGGTTCCTCCACAAAGAAATGAAAAAAGCAAAAAAAAAAAAGGTGGTTTTGTATTCCTCAGGAAGTGAGCACCCGGTGGTGTTGCAGCCAGTAGTAAAACCTCTGTCAGCTTCACGGGATCAGGATAGCATTTGTGGCCTTGACCTTAGGGACTTTCCTAGGCTGGGACTTTTGCACATACACCTTTCAAATGTTTAGGATAGAAAGGTCCTCTTGTTTTAAAGTGCATCAAAGAGAACTGAGAAGATGCAGAAGATAGTTAAGCAATTCAGCTTTTTGTCTTTTTGTCTCTTGGGAATCCTGTCATTTTACAACATTGTTCCTTCTCATGGAGAAATCACTCAGTTAACATCTTAAAAAATCAGGACTCAAGCTGTTTATTGATCTATTAATGACAGGTAATTAACTAGCTCTTAGTGGAATACAGGTTTTGCTGCTTATAGTTGTGAGTTTCCTGACAAGGTAAAGATATTTACAATTCCACCGATTCTGTTACTAATAATACCTTAAATAATGCTTTTAGTATGAAACAGAAACTACATCAAACTTCTGTGTTTGAGGAGAGCCTTCATATTAATAAACCTGCTTTTTTGTGGGTTTTTCTTTTGGCTGCAGGCATAGCACTCAAAGAATTCTCATTGTCATGTGATTTCAGAGGGATATATGAAAATTTGTCTGTATGAACTAAGAATTCTCATTCTTTTGTTACCTGTTTTAGACTTTGAGTTTATTGCTTCGTGTTCTTTTTTTTCTTAATAATGGACTTTCATCCAAGCATAATAACATGTGCATCCCAGCAAACAGCTTAAAATCATTGCTGACAATAGGGATTGGGAATGATTTTACAGGTAATAACGCCCCTGCCTTTCTACTTCATCTGAGGAAAGATAGCAATAAAAAGTTTCATTAAAATTAAGTAATAAATTACTTCTGAAAACAGAAAACTCATAAGGTTATAGGATAATTCAGGTTTGAAGATACTGCAGAAGGTCATCTGGTTCAATTTTTTGCTCAAATCTGAATGAACAGTCCTTGTCTAGTAATCAGCAAAGACTATCTGGAAATTCAAATTTCCATTTTTACTGTTTTGGCTTTGGGGGCTTTTTTAGTTTGTTTTGAACTTGCAGCCCAATATGTTATAAATGATGTTTAAACCTAGGTGTCTATTTCAAAGCCTTAACTAAAAATTATTTGAAAAACAAAATTAGTTAGGATAGCTTAGTGACTTTCTTAACAAAGTGCAAAAACAGACCCCTTTGCTGAAAATACACCATGTTATCACAAGAAACAGTACCCTCTAAATTTCTGAGGAAACTGTTTTCAAGCAGGGATCCTGTAGTAGTTGCAGTTGTCTCACAGCCTTTGTGGCCCTGACTTTGAATCAGATTTGCTCAGATTGTAGAATTCTTTTTCAGTGTGAGACTGAAGCTTCTTATTGTCTATTTAAATATGGGGTTATTTTAATGATAGTAATTACTTAATGAATGTGCAGTTATTATCACGATCGAGGTTTATTCTTGACAGTTCAAGTAACTATGGCAGTTAATAAATGAATGAAATAGTAAACCCATACTATTATTATGGGGTTTATTATTATTATTTATCATAATTGCAGCCTAATAACAATGTACATATATATGTAAATTTGAAAAAAAAAAAAAAAAGGCCAGATTTCTGACTTTTTCTCTTTTACAATTACATTTCTCATATCCTCTTTTCTGCTTGTTTCCTTGGAAACTTCCCTTTTGAGAGGATAATAATATGTTTAGTACTGAGGACATACAGAAAGGTGTCTGTTTTCTGGGTTCTCAGTGCCCATAGGCTTTCCAATTGATATGGGAAATGATAGGACACTTGCTTTTTTTGCTAACAGGAACTTGGAGACAGAAGAAAGTTCTTTTGTGCTGGCTGGTTAACAAGAGGGAAAGAGGCAATGCAATATATAGTATCAATTTTCTCTTATAGGAAGAGGTTTCCCTTCTTTGCTGTAAGAAACAATAATATACAGAGAACAGTGATAAAATATACTCAGAGAATCCAAAATATTAGTAAACAAAATTGTACATCTTCATCCACTCCTTTCATGAGACTTCCTAATGATACCCACTTGTGACTTTCTTGGTATGAAATTTTCCATGGGCCACTAATCTTTGCCTAGAAAAGGGGAGGCAACAGCATGCTGGTTTTGCCATTCTTCCTTTTACTGTGGGAATGAGACCCTGAAGGGAAAAGGGCTGCTGCATTCACAGTATCTGTCTGTCATTTCCCAGAGCTATATGAACTGTAACAAATAATCAGAGAGTGGGAGCTAAAAGCACAGATACAGAGAACAGAGCAAGATCAGTTGGTGTTGTGTTCCAATTTTTATTCCTATTCACCTTGCCTGGAGGCAGCATATGAAAAACCTATAGCAGAGTAACTGCAGTACATGAATTACTGTTTCATAGCTGTTTGTCTTAGGAGGAAATGAGACAACAGCTTCATGAATTAAGGAGCTAAAAAGGTGAAATAGAAAACTTAATTTGATGTTTGGTTGTTTCAGTGGCAATAAAGCAATCATAATACCAGTAGTAAGCAAGATTTATGCATACGCTGAGATAAAATCAAAGTTTAAAATTGCAATATGCTGTTTTTCCCCAGTAGCCATCCAAATTAGAACTTAATGAACTTATGAACTTTCTCATCGCTACTATTAACTGATCTAGAGTGCTAGTTGCAGATATAATTCCTGCTTAGCAAGACTTTTTGAAAAGGAGTCTGAGGGTGAATTGGGATTTCTGCACTGCTATAGTGATGAATGGAAGTCTCTCCAAAACTTGTTCAGGCTTCATCATTCTATTTTCGATGTTCTTCCAGAAAACGTGTTCCTCAGCTGTCATGTATCTTGTCCAGCCTTAATATTGACTGGCCTCCTCTTCTTAGTGTTATCAAAGAGCCAATTTCAACTTCTAGTGAGTTTTAAAGTGCAAGGATAGCAAGAATAATAACCTTACTCCATTCTGATCTACATGCTCGTGGCCTATAGGTGGAAACCATTAGCTTTTGGGGATTTCTTTTTCATTTAGTCATCATTATGTTGCCATACAATGGAAGCAGAAAATAATTCATCTGCTAAATGTTTCTCATGAAATACACATTAGTCTCTTAGGTAAATGCTATACTGGGTGTTTTTTCCAGCCAGTTGTTAGTATATCCTTTTCTCATCTTTCTTTTGCTCTGTACCTTTGCTTGTCTCTTATCAATTTCTTTGAGGTTTTTTGATACTGTAATCCCCGAGTTTCCTAATTTCACTTAATATTCATCATTCTTTTAGCTGGTGAATTATTTCTGCTAATTTTCCAAGTTTTCATTGCTCTTGTTTAGGAATTAGACTTAATCCAGTATGACTAAAGTGGAAAAGGATACATGTTGCTTTGGTGTTTGTTAGAAATAGTAGTAGCTGATAAGAACTTTGTTAATATTAGAAATCCTCTATGGAAATTGTAACTGCAGTGCAGTGAACTCTGGGTTTTTCTGCTATACCTTTTTAAGAAAAAGCGATGTATGTGAGTTTTAACTTGCAGTTCTAGCAGAATGTTCTAAACCAGTTATTTCTCACGCCCTCTCTGTATGTGAATGCGATCTACCTATTATGGGAAAAGATTCACTATTTTTATTTCTTAAAATAAAGCTAGAGCAAGGTAATAATTTCCTAACTTCTTGTATTGTACTGTGTTTTATAAAAGTTGATTAAAATCATTCATGATTAATGTTTTCACAGAAATAATCACAGACATTGCTTCTTCACAAACCCAGGTTGTTCTGGGGAAAAGTTATCTTTCCTGGTGAATGACCAAAACAGATTAGTTTTTGAATTTCTCAGACGAAATGAATCTGGGTGGGTTATCATTCTGTGCCTTGTCATTACTTTCTCCTCACCCATATCCTAAATGCATTTGCATTACTCTGAGTATATTTTTCCTAGCAAATATGCAGTAAAAATACCCAGTGTTTCTTTCTTCACTACCATTCCAGAGATGAATGTGTCAGAAATAACTGTATGAATAATCCAGCTATAATTTAACACAGTTAAAATGGCTTTTTCCAATGCATAAAACAGATCTCCATTCCCTATTGTGTTATGATCTTTTCTTGGTCTTTTCTTAATTGATTGCCCTGTGTTTTGCCTCATTTCACTGGGTACAACTATTATTGAAACATTGCCTGCCTTGTTTTCATGGATGAGGTAGTACTGTTTGAGGCTGGGACTTTCACCTTTCATCTGGAGGTTAGAGTTAAGCTTTCCTACATTCTAACCTGACAGCCTGGGGCACTGAGAGATAATTTGTGTGTTTGGAAAATTTTCTACTTCTCAAGACTGTCTTTAAACAGTCGTCAGTTACAGTCTGGCACTGCTTTGTAAGAACTGTTTTTTGTTGTTAGTAATGTTGCCAGATCCCACCCCTGATATAGTACAGGCTTTTTCTAGTGAGTTCAGATAAACCTCTGGAACGCAGAAGAATGCACATGAACAGAATATGCTGCATGGATATGGTGTGATTGTTAATATATGTGTGACCATTTGAGGTATGAACTGCCTCAGATACATTTTATTCTAGAAGTATGTTGGAGTACTTTTTTATGTATTCATGTTTGATGTTACTTATCAAATCAGTTCATTAAAATGTTTTTCAGGATTGCCTCTGAAATCTAGTGCCTGAAATACTTTCCCCTTCCCACCTTGTGAATGCATTTTCTCTACTTTTCCATGTTTTTTTTTGTAATGTAACCCGTTCTTTCCATGCATCCCCTCCAATGATTTCAGACTCTGTCTGAATATATTTTTGAATGATAAAACAATTTTAATATTGCCTGGGTGTTTATGAGGACAGAGTTAGGGTTTACTAAATGTTAAAGGGAGTATACAAATAGTACAACCTATTACAAAATCAGGTCCCTGTAGCGTCATTGGCATTATGATTTGAGGGAGGAGAGTGCATTATTCCGTCCAGCTTTTGTGTCTGTATGTGCCTGTGACACGTGCCATAGGTACCTGCAGATTACTTTGTGGAGATCTGAATCCATAAAGGTGTTTAAATAGAAGGAGAGGGCCTCCAGGTAGCGATCACTTCTTTTTAGAAGGAATAACTTCAACAAGATCCTTTCCCGATACATCTTTAGAAATATTTTGTTATGTGAGATTACTCAATATGAGAAGAAATAAAAGCTTAATTATCCTCTAATTTTCCATAAGATAGACACTTTACTGAAAAGATATGTAAACAGTAAGTTCTGTTTTCAAGAAATTTGTGTTGCCAGCAGAAATGATTCATGATCACTTCCTAAGATTCTTAGGGTAAGGAATGGGGAACATATTTCATTTGATTTATAGTATTTATTGATTTATAAAAAATCAATAACCATGTTTTCTGGAAAAGTGGATCTACAGATTTTCAAAAAAAAGATGAAAAGGTGCTTACCATTTTACCTGTTGGAAATTAAACTTTGAATCTGGGAATTTGTTGTCCAGTGTGATGATAAAGATAGACTGCTAACAAGATACAAAAGCTTGAAATGTAGTCCACCTTTTCAGAGGCACCAGCTAAAGATTTGGAAGCCGTTATCAAATTAGCTGCTGAACTATAATCAGTTTCAGAAAGCAGCAGCAAGTTAGTGCATTCTGCTGTCTCAGTTATCACAGAAAGGACCTACTTAACTCATTTCCATTGGAAGTGTACCCAATACTGCTTTGCATAAATTGCTGGAAGGTTTTGGTAGTCAACACGGACCCCATAAAGCAAACATATGCTCCACAACTAAGAGTGGAGTTTCCCCAGCAGCCTTTTAAGATCCTGTGCATTAGCATGACAGCAACAATGATGTTTTGTTTAAACTGCAGATATGTAATTAAATACATGTTGCTTACAGGATAGATCTTGCCAATTCATAAATTCAAGATGTGTTTAAGATCTGTCAACCTGTTTATAAAATGATGTTGCACTTGCGTAGATTCATGGCTATAATGAGTGTATTGTATCAAAATTAAATGGCATTCACAAAAATGTTTGTATTTTGGAACATTATGTATCATTTAACAGAATCTTTTCTCCCATCACCTTAAGAATTAGTAATCTGCTTTCTGCTAGCATTGGCCCATCTCAAAATTGCTTTTAACATTTTTCCTCTTTGCACTACTCATTCCTCTTTGATGTTTTCTTCTCTCTCTACCTCAGATATTTGTTACATGATCTGATTTTATATATTCTTTTGTAAAATCTTAATAGTATTTACAGTGATGTTACTGTCGAATGACTCAGGAGTAAAAGATCAAAGCTTCTTCTCTTTTTAATCATCTGTCCCCTATGGCATGGAATGTGTTTTTATCATTTTGGGGCTTTTTACAAAGCACTGTGTCAAGTAGCAAGAATGTTTGGAAGAGATACTGAACCAATTTCATTTTTGGAAAACCTGAAATTGCAAACAGGACAAAAAAATATTGTCAGACATATAATTCATCTGTTATGATGCTCTGTGTCCCGATGCCAGCTTTTTCACCCACAGATGTAAAAAAACCAAAATCTCCAAATGTTAGGGATTTTTGGTTGGTTTGGATTTTGTTTTGTTTAAAATTTTTTGTGCAAAGCATCTTGGAATGTAGCAGTACTAAGGAACTGAGAGGATTGATGGCCACAACTTAGTGCACAATGCATATCACCATTTTCCCTGCTAAGCAGCAAGCAAACTACTCTCACTGAATCAAAACATCTTGACCTTTGCTCTGGTTAATACTGGACCTTGATTTGTGGCCTGATGGAAAACTCTGTTGTTCACAATCAAGTTCCAGTACAAGAAATCTGTAACACTAGCAAGATTTAGTGAATGTAGAAATAGTAAAAAAGGATATTGAGTGGTAATGAAGGTCTGCCAAATGCCATACTAGACCTTTCTTCTAATAAAATTCAGGGTTTACCCACAGAACTTCTTCCTAACATCCACTTGGCTCCTTTGCAAAGTGGAGCAACTGAATATACCCATATATTTCAATGAAAAGTGCATAGGTAGTTGAGCCAGGTTTGCATGCAGCATCCCAATGTCAATATCTACTTTTCTTTGGACTCGCATGTACATTTTGTATTGTACAGTAGGATCTGGACAAAAGAAAGGTAATCCAGTTGCCCATTATGTCAAATCACTTGGCATCCTCTGTGGGCTGTGTTTTGTATCCTGTATGGATTCCAGTGAGCACAAGAATAATAATCAGCAATTCCAATGTTTACAGTATTACTATTGTCAAGATTTAACTTTATTCAAGGCAGTGCAACTATATGAACAAATGCTCAGAGAAAGGGAAAATAATTTCAATTGTTCTTTTGAATGTCATGCTATCTTCAGTAATCCTTTCATAAATACCTATTCATCAAGAATTCACTGTCTATATTTTAAGAACAAACACACAAAAAATTTCCTCTCAATTCAGTGTATTAAAGGATCATTTTTCTCTGTCTCCAAAACTTTGTAATCCTGGCTAGGAGTTATGGCTGAGGGATGATAATAGAATAGCTTCTCATCTTTGTCAAGGGCTGAAAAATAGAAATGCTTTCTTGCTAACAAAATCATGAATAAATAAGTTGAGCAGGATTAAAACAAATTTTAAAATTATTTCTCTCCTACTTCAGGGTATTTGTTGTGACTTCTCTCAGATTAATTATACTGCAACACTAATGGAAGCAACATGGACCTTACTGAAATCCTATCTCCTATATTAAGAATGATTATTAACATTTCAATAGAGTGGTGACCATCTTACTTCTATTTAATTCCCAGTGCCTCTGTATTTCATCAGTAAAGTTAGTGGCATCTTCAAGTTCTCATTTTTCATGTTTATAAGTCTCCCTGCTCTCTTGTTAATTTTAAAAAATGTTTTGATTCATAAAATAAAAGGTATTCTCAAATATCAGGCATATGGCACTAGGTTTGATCTATGAACTCAGGGAGAGTAACACTGAGGGCAAGGAACATTTGCATTGCTTGTCAGAGCCTTGCTCTCCAAATGCAGCTTGGGTATGCCCTGAGTAACCTGAACACCCCTTTTCCTGTCAGTCTGGATGTCCTTCCTAGCCAAATGGATGGGCATTGGTAGAGAGGGAGGCATAACAGTTATTATAGATTCTCTAGTGGGAATTAGAGAAGGCCCAAAGTGGCAAAACACTCCAGAGAGTACCTTTCCTTTGTAGTCAGGGCTGCTGCGACTTGCCTATGCTGGGGGCATAGAGGGGGAGGACACTAGGAGCTCTTCACTCTATTCAGCACTGCTGAAGAGTAGTACAAACCCTCTCTAAAGCCACAGAAGATTTCTTTGCATTGTGCAACAGGTTTGGCAGGTAGAACATGGCAGACATGAGTCCATTCTCTCTCTCATATGCACGTGGCTCAAGATGATTCTTGGAGGAAGAATATATTTTGCTTTGCAGAAGCTTTTATTAAATCACTTGCAATCCTGCAAACTGAAGGAATAGCACGTTGCAAGTCACAGAACATCTTGAGACTGTATTCCTGACAGCAAGTAATAGCTTGCTCAGATCTGTATCAAAGAGCAAAATCTGTAATTAGTAAGTTTCATGAATACAGTTGAAGGGGAGTTACAGCAAGCAACCTTTTCTGTCTTCTCTATATCTCTGGCTTTAAAATAATCCACTTTACAGGATTACTTACTATTTAAAGAGAAATGCAAGAAATGGTAATGTGACTGGGGATCAGTGATTCTAGAAAAAGTAGGGCTCTGTTCTACTGTGTATTTTCTTATACAGAAATAATATGACAAAATTCTGAAAATAATATCTCAAACTCAGTATTGCAAATGATTGCCAGAGGGGATACCTAAACCTGTACATGTCTGTACATAGGGCTACAGTAATATACAATAATTGGCCACAGTCTATGATTAAGAGTTTCATAATAAATTGGGATTCTCCCAGTATTCTTCCTATATTGATGAAGAAACTTGTAATGTCTGTAATTTTCTATAGTAAATAACATATCCTACAACAAAAAGGTGTCCCATTTAAACGCAGATTACAATCCTGGGATTATCAACACCACGAATTACTGTTTATTTCTGATGATTGAGTTTACTGAAATATAGATATTTACGCAAATAGATCATTTTAACATTGAAGGGAAATGATTTTTCTGTTGCCACATTGTGTGATGTTCTTTGTATAAACTTAAACTAATAAACTTGTTTCATGTTTTATCCCTCATAGCTTGGTACTCTATTTTAGTCATACACTTTACTATTATTAGGACCTTCAAACAATTTAGAATGCTATTTCTTTTGTGTATCTATTTTTGTAGTAAAACTTGTTCAGGTATTTCTAAGTTATGACTCCAAAACAGCCATTTCAGAAGGTCAGGAAGATTCAAAATATTCACAATAAACAGTTCAAATTTTCAACTCTAGTTGAGCATTTTAATAGTAACTTTGTAAAGAAAAAATTAAAAACTATAGCTTCTGTAATGTAAAAACTGTATAGCTTCAAAACTAAGAAAAACAATTGCTTTATTAATTTTTACCTGTTTTTTTCCTGCCTTTTTTCATTCATGTTCTTTTGCATCCTTTCTTTCATGCTTTGAATTCCTTTTTTCTTCCTCTCATTCTTGCTTTATAACTGAATAATTCTTATTAATAAGTGTAGAAGGCTTATTAATGTAGAAGGCTTCTACTGCTCATTTTTTCAACCTATGAATAATTGGTTTGAGATGCTGCTTCTGTTTAAGTTACTCTCAAATCGTTTTTAGACTCTTCTGTAGAAGACAGGCAAGGGTTTAAAGGATATTGGGGTCAGTGAAAGAGGATCACAGTTTAGCACGTGGAGATACAGAAAGTATATATCAGCAGTACAATAGAGAGATTGTGGAATTTGAAAGCTGCTTGGAAAGAAGGAAGCATAGTGCAACTTTTAGGAGATGATGGAGAATCCAAACCACTGTGTATATAGCAGATGAAAGGTTTATGGAAGCCAATGAAAATATATGGAGAGGATCATTGATGACCCTTATTTCTTTGTTCTCAAATTGGAGTTATTTTAATTGAAACTATAGTGCTAATATTAGCTTGGCTTGGGGAAATTAAAATATGAGTGCCGTGGAAGGACTGTACAAAATGTGGAGCTGGTGCAGAATAATAAATTGTGGAATATTTAAAATGGTTGAATAGCTTTATGCAGTTGGAAAAATTCGACAGTACTGCAAAATTCTAAGTTGAATAAAGTCACATCTAGTGTAATTTCCTTGAGGTGAGTAGAATAATGAAAATTCAATTTGTCACACGAGCTGTTTTCGGATTCTGAATAATTTTAATGGGATTTCCTGTGTTTTAAAAATGAAGCCTTTTGAAAATATAGAGCGAGTCATAGGTCAAAAAATAACAAAATGACTTTGAGTGTCTGGACATGTCCTGGACTGTTAGGCAAAATATAGCTGATATTGCTTTCATTCAAAAGCATTTTAGAACTAAGTGCTTTCTGGTTTCATCCAAACATCACAGGATTTCTATGGTACATTAAATCCACATTACTTTTTATGAACATAGAACTTGCAGAAATATGTCCTAATCTAAAGTGGCTTTGAAATTGAACTAGCCCCTTAAAGTGCTTGAGTGCTGTTTTGGGGATGCACTAAAAAATCTCTTCATAAGCTCTTGAGGTCAAAGCACTTTTCAATCTCTGATATGAAGCTATATAAATAAAAGTTAAAAAAAGAAGTACAGTCCAAGAAATTACTTTCCAAGAGTCTCCTTACAGGTTTCAACCAAGTACATTTAATCATGTATTAACTCTAATGTAAATACATGTTCCCATTTAATTCAAAACCTGTGAATGAAGAGCATAAAGCAGCTGGAAGGTTAGCATCACAATTGGTTTTATTAATTGAAAACTATCATGTATAGAAAATTTTGAAAATATTGCAATTCAGAGTTGTACAATCAGGTCTGACTGTTTTGGATCCCCATGCAAAACAGTAGTGTTTGAAGAATATTTCTACTGTGCAGCTGCTCAGCTATCAAGATGAATTGAAAGTCTCAGTCTACTTCATCCTGGTCATATGCTGAATGTAATGTAATCATCACCTGGCACCTATCAAATGGCCAGCAGTCTCCTACAACAGCTGAGTTGTGGGAGCAATTTATTTTTGCTTGGCTGAATGTTGGGGAGAATAAGAAAAAAAAAGAACAAATGTTTTTTAAAATTTAGGTTTAAAAGATCAGCTTCTTCAGGTCAGGTCATTTTATGTTTCACATTTTGCAACTAAGTAATATAAATTAATAGCTGTGTTTTTTTGAATATAAAATGATAATTCAGTTTTTATGTGTTCTTTTTGTCCATCAGTTGTTTTTTGTCTTAACAGTGTGCTGAGTCTGACAGTGAAGAGTTTCTTTAGCTAAAAGACATGTTTTGAGAAGGGAGAGATGTTTTAACACCAAAATTGATTTGTTCCAAGTTGCGTTACATTGGCAGAGGTCAGAATTGTGCCAAGTTGGTGCATTTGCAAAGTTTCTACTTGATTTGTATTTATTTTTAAGATGGACAACATCTATCAGAATTATTACAGAATCTAGCAATTTTTATTGTCATTTATTTTTGTCAAATTAATTGCCAGGTGAAATTATGACAGTTACATTTTATTATATGATTTATACAGGATATTTTTGTCAGTAAGACATACTGAATTGTACCACATTTCAGAGGAAACTGATTTCCAGTATTCTACAAGCACAACCATCTTCACTCTGCAGTCATCCAGAAGTATCACTGTCATTTGATAACATTCTGGTTTTTTACACTAAGTAATAAAAGTACAGAGCTTGTTTATTTGCCAATTAATTTTCTTTTCATCAAGTCTAATGGGAACTTGATTGACTTTTAAGGGCCAGGGACTAAATATTGCTTGCAAATTATTTTTAAAATTTGGAAATGGAAGTGATTTCATATCCTAATACATGTAATAGGGATGAGAGGAAATCTGTTATTTTGCCTGCTCTGATATTTGGTGAGTTTAGAAGAATATTTCTATAAACAAAAGGTAATATATTTCAATCTGGTCAGTACAATATTAAGTGTATGGTAGTCAAAATGATTCTTTCCCATTACAGATATTTCAGTATTTGTGTTATAGTGTTTTTCCTTCCAATTTATTTTATAGTAGGTTTCTAGTTTATTGTTTGAATTTGCTGCTGGCCTAGAGCCACAGGTCATCATACTTTGCCTGGAAAATGTTTTTTAAACAGTATCAAATATGGAGATTTACATCAAGAATGACTCTACATATAGCTAATTCCTCCATTCTGTCAGCTGTAAATAAGAACTGATATCAGGAAGGTTGTAATTTGTGTTAATGATAGTGTGAAAAGCATTGGTATGATGCTCTTTATATGGGTTCATGCAAATGGTTGATTGCTACTGAAGTGTGCATTAACATAAAGCCCATCCTCAGGTAATTTATGGGGAAATTACAAGATATGAAATACTAAGTGAAGCAATGATCAGTGAGCAATATCATTGCCTCAGATCAGTACACGTTGGCAGAATGGTGTTCATCATTTCTTTGGAAGAGAAAAAGGCATGCTGTACAAAAAGAAAAAAAATTGTGATATACATGACAGTGCTTAGTGATATAATTATGCTTTCAATAAGCACTGTGAGTTTGGAGAATTATGTTTTTAGGGTGGATTCAAAAAAAATCTGTTAAGTGATTGAAACCAAGAATAACAAATATGAGGGGGAAATGTAAATATTCATAAAATCATAGTATCACAAAAGGGTTGGAGGGGACCTCTGGGGGTCACCTGGTCCAAACCACCTGCTCAGGTAAGGAACTAGTTGCCTGGGGCAATTTCTAGGCAGCTTTTTGGAAGTCTCCAAGGTGGGAGACTCCTCAGCCTCCCTGGGCAACCTGTGCCAGTGCTCAGTCATGCACACAGTGAAACAGCATTTCACTCAACAGATGTTGAGGGCAAATGACCTGTTTCAGTGTGTGCCCATTGCCTCTGGTCCAGTGTCACTACTGGGAACTACTGTGGCACTACTGGAAAGAGCCTGGCGCTCTCTCCTTTATGCCCTCCCTTCAAGGACTTATATATGTGGAAATGCATTCCTTAAGTGACCAAGGGCATATCCCATAGAATAAAGCATCATGCATAAAGACTCTGGGGTAGAGGAAGAAAATGTGGGGTGTGCCATCCAAGTTAACAGTTGCTTGGAAAGTGGCTGGGCATTGGTCTGCTTGGCTGGGATCAGAGTGATTTCCTTAGCATTCTTTTTTTCTTTCCCTTTCCCTTCACTAAGGTAGCCTTTGCCTGCCCAGAAGGTGTTTGCCATCAGAAGACTGATTGTCTGATTTTGTGTTCAGGCAAATACTGAATTATTGGAGATGGGAAATAGCAGTTGGTCAAAACCAAACACACAGCTGAAGAATATATGTAGAGCAACAGCCCCAACTGCAGCAGAGCATTACCCAGAAAATAATGAGAAATTATTAATCAACCCCATAGCCCTACCAAACACACTATTCTCAATTAATTTGCATTTTTAATAACTTGCTAATGCCATCATTATGAATTTTGAAAAAAATTATCTTCCGATGAACCATGGGCTTTAATTAAACAAATATAGCAGAATTTCAGTTCTTCTCATGTCATAATTAGCGATTGTGTTTCCCTTTTCCATATAGGCAATTCAGGAAGTAAATATTTCTTATAACAATTATAGATTAAATTTGCAGAATTGTTTAGTCTTCCAAGTTGTGAGGACATGAAAGATTATGCCAAAGGCTTTCCAGTTTAAGATAGGTTTAGTTTTTTGATCTCAAGATCAAGATAGCTTATTGCTTCTGTTTTCAGCCTAATTTTAAAAATATGCCAATCTTGAGACAGATATTTTTGTCCCATTTGCACATGGTCAAAAATTCACTGAATATTTTGTTGGTTTTCAGATCAACATTTTTGCAGCTTTTCCATTTATATTCCTTATGCTAATACTGTATTTCTTTAATTCTTTAATACATTACATTGAAAAATGGATTTTTTAATTACTTTGTTTCGTTGATCATAAGAATAAAATATCTGAGGGAGAAAAATTCTGTGAAAATACCTGAATTTCAGCTTTTAAATTGCTTAATTACCCACATTCTGTGGGAAGACTGAAAGTCTCTTCATACTGATGGTGAAAACAGTACCATATCTTTATGTAACATCTTTAATTGATTTCACTCAGAAGACAGTAAGTTTATGGTAGCACAATATATAGATTTTGGGGGCATGAAATCAGAGTTATTCAGAGTATCCTTGACTTATTCCTTTGTACAAATAGTTGTTTTATATCACTTGCTATTGTTGCCCTAGAAATATTCATTAAAACGAAGTGTACAAATATTTTGGTAAATTAATTAAGAACTGTTTAATGTAGGAGCTAATAACTTATTTGACTTTAGTTATTTTTTGGGACACTCTCAAGGAAAAATTATAAAAAACAACACCCTTTCTATTTTGAAAAGAAGTAGTCCTGGGATTTAAGCTGAAAGGAAGATTGGTAATGTAATGAAAAGCATTCTTCAAATAAATCATAAAATTACAACAAAATATTTGGAATTATAGATAGAGAAAAAAATCGTGTGATGTTATCAGTTCTATTCTCAGAGTACTAGAAAGTAAATGAGATGTTGAGGTAACAGAGTCTTTCATTATTTTGTTTTGTTCATATTTAAATTATCCATTCCTCCTGGAAAACTATTCTAATTAGTACTGTAATTATATTCTGCCTTAATTATTGTTGACTTAATTTGTCCTTTTTCTTTGTTTTTGGCACCTCCTCTAATTAACTATCGTTATCAGTAGAGTGTGAATCCTTAATTGTACTGTGATAGTCCTACCCTCATACTTGCCCCAAGGAGAGGCAAAAAAGAGAGTGTAAGTACTTACAGCTGTTGCATCTTAAGAGAATAATATAGCTGAGGATAGAGAGTTCAATGAAAACAGAACAGATTTTGACAACAGAACACTGAACAATTAGGAAGATGTTAAAGTAAAAAATAGGAGTTAATGAATGAATGTACAGAACTCCTATGGAACTGCCTCTCCCAACATGTAACTTATCTTTTCACCTTGATACATTGAGTTATTTAATTTAATTTTTCATTTGTATTTTCGAATTAGTGCACAGAATGCTTGAACACATCATTCATAAACCACGTTGGTTATTTTACCTTTTTGAGCCAAGCTTAGCTTATTCATAGTAGTGACACTGACGTGAGAAGATATAGGAAAATAAAACAGATGGAAAAGATTTCTGATGAAGAAGAGTAATACAGCTTGTGACTAGGGGATCTAGTCCCAACAAATTACTTCAGGTTTGCATAATTCCTTCTGTACATAATTTGCTTTGGTTAAGTAATATTTATGAATTGTTACTAATACTAGACTTTGATTCAAATGCTTAGAGATTAAATTGTTGTTTCATGAACATCTGCTTAGAGAGAAGAAACTCCTAAGGTAATTGTAACTTTTTTCCTTATTGCTGCTCTAGTTGCCTAGCTTACCTGACTTGATTGCTGTTATTTCTGTTATTACTGTAACTGCCATTAACACTTTATTTCTTTTGTTTCTATCACAATTTGAAAGATCTGTCATTGACTCTATGTAATTACAGAGTTTTGTCTTCATCTTGCTCTTTCCTACCTAGAAGCTGTAACAAACAAAAGTTGGGAGTGTTTCAATATCAAAAGATTCAAAACAAGGAGAGCTGGTTTCTACTAGAAATATTTCCTTTTATTGAGTATGCTACTGTTTCATAGGAAGGCTTCTGAAAAGAGCAATCTAAGAGTCCCTGATGCAAATCAAGTCTGACTGAGACTTTGTCAAAGTCTCCTCTTAGATATTTTTCAGTGGGTACAACATTTTATGTGCAATCCTCAGAGATGAAAAATACTTTTATGGCAGTTGATAGAGATATCTGGAAGAAGGACAGATTGAACCCACACTCTGCTTTATTCAGCTGCATCAGGAAAAGAGAGCAATTGACTCATCCAAGCATATTTTCTGGTAGAGGTCTCAGCTCATAACTGGATTTCCAGAGCATATCAACAACTTTTCCAGTCTGTGGCCTTTTCCTTATATGCACTAAGTAGGATGTCATTTCCACGTGGGAGGGATTAGCCAGGTAGAGGGACATGAAACTCTTTTTGGACTAGTGCCTTAAAGCACAAACACTTCTGTGACTTCTTCAAACGCTGGTCTCAGCTCTCACCACCTATGATCATTCAGTGAGATCATGGAGTAATTTCCAATAACCATGTTATATCTCTCAGTGAGAAATTAGTTCCTTGAAAACAGACCACATAATCAAATTTGGTAACTGCTCTGGAACCTTGACTAATATCAAATTCTTTTGAGAAAATAAAAAAAATTGTAATAGAATAACTTGCCAAGGAGGAAGCTCATCTGGCATATGCACTAGCTGTTGATGAAAATACTTCATCTAAATGTAATGTAGGTGGTATACAAGTGTCTATTGTTTTTCTGAATTCACTTTGGTTGTTTGAGTTGGTTATCTTATGATAATGTTTTCTGTTAATATTTCTGTGTGTGTTCATGAACAAAATACTACTTATAAGCTGCATTTTAGAATTAATGAGTGGAATGCAGACTGGTCTTTCTGATTGAATAGTACAAAATGCTACTGACTTTTTTTGGATGTAATTTTCAGAAGCTGATTGAGAGCTGTAGCTGACTGTACAAAAAGAATACCTGAAACTATAGATCACTGAAAAAAATGGCATTAACCTTGTAGATCCATCGGACACACTCATAAAAGATGTAGTAGTATTTATCTGCAAATAGACTAGAGAGGTTTTCATTGGGATATTCACAGCAAAATGAAAAAATGTATTAGCAACATTATTCTTTATCTGGACTTGGCATTCTAGATGAAATGTCAAAGGTGATTCTCTTCATCTAGCATCTTTTGTTACTTTGGCATCGATGTACGAGTTGTAGGTTATGATGATGCTGCCCTGATACTCTTCTGTGTGCTTTAACAGAAGACCAACAAATTGAATAGATGTGTTCTTTCTAAAAAGGGCTTCGAACTCAGTGATTTTTCTCTTCATGGGTAGTTCAATCCCCATCAATCTGTCTTTCCAGCTGGCTAATTTTTTTAAACAAATACCTATCAGTCTGGACTACAAAGGGGGATAGAGTGAGAGTTGTTAGATAGCATAGTGTTTTCATGTCAAAATATAAATTGTCAGGAATGTAGCATATATAATTACAGTTCTGATATTTATGAAAAATTTATGGCTTATTGGCATTTTGCATGAAAGCCTATAAATAAGGATAGATACCAAAATAAGGGTGTTAAAGGTGAAGCTACACGGAAGAATTTAGATGCCTTTAAAATCCTTGGGTTTTGGTTTTTATCTTTTTGTGGGTTTTAAAATCTCTTTGGAAGATGCATGTGGCCAAAATTCCTTGATCACATGAAATGTAACTCTGCTTTATGCATTTTAAAATCATTTAGTCAAGCACATTTGCTGGTCTCTAGGATTGTACATCACCAAGTATATTGAATTATTAAATTCCTAATAAAATTAAGAGTGTGTCGCTGCTGTGTGAAGCTCTACAGATAGCTTGAAAAAAATTCAGGCTTTGGATGAGCAACATTAACTCCCTGAAGGACTAGATTATCCATCTGTAGTGGGCAGTGCCTCCATGTGAGTTTTGTCCTCAAGGGTTAAACATGCTGCATGCACTGTGCTAGAGGAGCCAGTGATGAGGATGTTTCCTAAAGAGATTATTCTTAGCCTGTCACCACACACAGCTGAGTTTATTCAGCTGAGCCACCTAGAATTTTGAAAGGAAGCCAAAGCAGCACTCAGGGTTTGCTCAGTTGTTTAGACAGTGAAGGCAGTGCTTAAACTGATTTTCATTCACCTCTGTCCTTCAAAGCAAAGATACAAAGCTGTGCACAGGTAGTCCTGTGACTATTTCACCCTTCTGCACTCAGCATATAGGGTCAAGTCACAGCAAGATTTGTATGAAATTAAAGGTATTATCCAAATTAATCCCTCATTGACATAACTTATTCTTTTCAGTACATGCTGAATGAATCATTACTTCTGTTTTCTTCACAATTATTTTTTTTCCTGTACCCAAGAGTACAGAACTCTCTGCAACATTTAAAAATCCCTGATGTTGATGACAAGAAGCAAAAAAAAAAAAAAAAAAATAAAGCCTCTGCTTACTAGAACTGGCTTTATTCCTAACATAACTAGACTTAGTCTGATGAAGTAAAACATTCCTGGTAACCAAATGTGCATATTTTTTTTCCCTATTCAATGACAAGCAACCCACACACACACCTAGATAAATCAAGAAGTAAAAGTAGATACCAAGACCAGAGCAGGAACCAGGGAGCAGAGGCAGAAGGAAAAGTTTTGATTACTTATGCTTGTTGAGTGGAAATACCTCTTTAAAGTAGTTCTATATGTGAAGCCAACAGCATTTGCATACCAATCAGGAATCTTTGTACTGTTTAGTTTCTCCTCTGAGAGGGTATTTTGTTTCATGATTTAAGGAAAATTACAGTTCAGATAAGGATCATGATTTCATATGCAATCTTTTATCATAATTTGTCTGTGAAATTGTTTAAACCTTTCATCTTCTAAGAAAATATATGGTTTCTTTTATAGAGAGACCTTCCTTTTTCTTTCATTTGAAGCATGGCTTACATCCTGGCTAGGGAGCTTGAATGTATAATGACTATAGAATAAATGCAGGAATTGGATGACTGGGATTTCCACTTTCAACCCTGCCATTGGGTCACAGTATGCTACTGGGTACCCATCATGGGTTTTCACTTTTTTTCCTGCTTCTACAAGACTGATTTTGGTGAGACTGTACTCCTTAGAAATGTATTTATTTATCTATTATTAAAAAAACCCAAAACCACATGCAAGATCTAATTACTAATTTCATCAACATATTTCCAATGTGATTTCTGTTAGTGTTTGCACTTCTATTACTGTGTTTTCTTTCATTACAGATCAACCAAGCTATTTCTACTTGGCTGAGGCTACCTGTTGTTTCTTTTTCACAGGAATCTCTTTCTTGTGTTTTATTAGGTATGTCACATTTCTGTTCAACAGCCAGGTCACGGGAACTGCCCTGCAGCAACTGAGCGCATTCTACATCACATTCCTTATCTCATTTTTAGGCAACAGCACTAGTGGCAACACTCTGTCAAGGTGCAAGGCAGTCCTTTCTTGCAGACTCGTTTGTTCATATCAGGGAAATGTCATATGAGGCGCACCTTCCTATGCTCGTTGTTTCTAAACTGGGAAACAATAGACTGACAACAGTGAGAGTTTGCAAATATCTGCACTTTTTTGATTTTCATGGAATCATAGAGATATTTAGGTTGAAATAGACCCTTGAGATCATCAAGTGAACACCATGTTCTATTTAGTTGTTTCCACAAAGGACTTTTCCTCCCTGGGGCCCTGTCTACCTAACATTATGCCATAAGTAACTAAAATTCCTCAAGTTATTTTCTTGATAAAATAGTTATGAAGATCTAGGCATTAGAGGAAATGCCTAAGCAGCTTTGGAAGTAATTTATCTTCTCTCCAAATCATCAACTAGTGGTGGAATATTCAAAGTGTTTTGGTAACTTACTGGATCCCTGTCATTGCTCATTAGACATCACCTTTTAGACAAACCAATGAAAGAGCTTTAACCTCCATTTCGAAGGTGTAGGAAGAATCTACTTATTAAATACATTTTATATCTGCATGTAAACCAGATTAACAGCACCTTGAGCAATCCTGTGATCTCATGATGGACACAAGCTAATTGAAAGCAATAGAGGTACTGTCCATATCTGGATTGACATCTCCCAGAACAATGATTCTTGGAGACTTCATTACCACTCTTTGACAGCAGCTATTTCTCTTCAGACAGAAGAAAAGCCAGGAATATAGAGGTGGCCTTTGTGTCTGTGTGTAATTTCAATCTGATTGTATTCTTACATTTGTTATATACGTGTGTTTGTATATTCCATTTCACTACTTTTTTGTTTAAAATGGAACAACTTCGGCTTGAATAATCTCCTCTTTAGCCTTGTGAGGCTTCCGTTCTCCCAAATATAGATATTTGGGGTTTTTTGGTTTAATGGTAGAGTGAGTTGACTACTATGGCAAATCTCAGTGATGCTTTTAATTGCTTCATGTAAACTGCCTTTTTTTTTCCCTTTATATAGAAGAAAAAGAAGTAGTGCTTTTTAATATTTCCCAGAAAACATATTATTGACTTATATGGAAATAGACCTTGAGTTCATATAGAAGCAGCAGGCTTTTGCAATGAGACAGGGCTTTGGTCATTTAAGCAGCATGAATGAAAGCTGTCAGCAGTTGTACTAGCTAAAGTAGAACTTATATTGTGCTACATTATATAATAATGCAAGCATCATCTGTGGTTATGAATAAATATCCCACTGCTGTGCAGAAATACATAATCGCTTTTATCACTTTCCACAATTTTTTCCAAAACATCTGGTGTTAGCTATTGCTATAGACCAGAGGAACAGACCATAGGAGACCATTAAGTGCTTTAACACAGCAGTTTCTGTCCTTTGGAAGGTCATACGCAGTATTCCATGCAGATATCCAGCCATATGTAAGGGATTTGAATGTTGCTAATCATATTGTTATAAATGTGCACAGAAAACCTTTTGTGTGTGGGATTGGAGGCCTTCCAGACCCGAGTAGGTGAATTGTTGGATTTTTTTTTCATCATCTCTCATTGTTACAGATATTGTAGATAGTTTATGTTTTGATGATAAAGTTTATGCATAAAGAAGGCCTCAGAAGAAAACAAGGGGGTGGTTTGACATTAATATCATCTTTATTCAATATACCTTTTGGCTAAACTGAAGAGGAGGGTGAAAGATGGGAGGAGGATTTGGCTGTCTTCAGGCAGTTAAATAGAAATAATTTCTCCTTAATTCTCATCTGCATGCTATAATTTGCATTTCAATTTTATTATTTTGGAGTGTAAAAGCATATTTAGGGAAAGGGACTAATTAGATCTCTGTAAACAGCCATGTGTTGCCATTTTTATTAAATTTAAGGGGTGGTTAGAATGACAAAGATTTTATTACTCGTAAGAAAAAGGATATAAATGCCCACCTGCAAGATTTATCCATTTTTTG
Organism: Lanius collurio; assembly: GCA_020086605.1. NCBI lineage: Eukaryota > Metazoa > Chordata > Aves > Passeriformes > Laniidae > Lanius > Lanius collurio. The sequence goes on along the minus strand of JACBWW010000012.1, from coordinate 22,892,148 downwards.
TCTTCTTCTAAAATAGTGCTTCAATTGCACCTGTTGCTAGGTTTTGAAAAATAAAGAAATGAGAAATTGCCCACAAGGTAATCCAATTATGTCCTCTTATGAGGTAATGAATACCTCTTAAATGCCTATCTGGTGCCAGGTTCTGTTCTCCTTACTTATAACTGTAAGTGAAAATAATTTTTGGCAGGAATACTTGAGGACTTTTGCACGGAGTGATAGAATTTAGCATGCAGCAAGTGGTCTCTGGGGTGGCAGTCACAACAGCTTCCTCTTGAATTTGCTCTTAAACCTGGAATAATGGGCCCAGCTATTGGTGTGTACATAGATTAAGCATATGTCAATTCCTCTGGAAAGGAAACTTGAGTTTGCTGAGGTTGAAATGAAATGGTGCCTGATGCCAAACCCAACTTATTACACCTTGAACATTGCTGTATTGTCACTCCACAAAATATACGTTTGCATGAATTTGATGGTGTTGCATGCCCGGAAAGAATTGCCTCAGCTATTAGTAAGTGTGCACAACTGAGTTTTACATCAAATATTAGTAAGAGCTTGCCTGAGGAACAGTCAACTCTATGGAACCCAACCACCAAGGCCAATTTTTACATAATGGGAAAGCAAGGCAGGTTCACACTGTAAATCTGAAGGCTATATGCAAGAGAGAGTGGCTGAATTCCTGGAGCTTCATGCAATGCTTTCTTTTCCTGAAAAACAAAATGAGCATTATAGTTATGAGAGTAGTACAGATGAGTCTTCAGTCACCAGCTGGCTCAATGAACTTCATTCAAGCACAGAATTGTGCTGAATCTCTGCAATAACCTTGAACTTCACTATTTTCTTAGAAGTTCATTATTATTTCAAAATCCAGCTACAGAAGGTGTAACTACTCAGTAAAATAACAAGAGACATTAAAGTTACCCGTTTGCATTGTCACTCATTGCTTAGTGAAATCTCCCTTTGAGTGATCACACTATAAAATTTTACTTAAAAGACTGTCATGATTTAATATGTCAAAGTGTTTTCTATTATAACAGAATTGAAAAAGTGTTGCTAAAAAATCACTTTTACCATTTTTGACCTAGAAGAAAGAATGGAAATATTTTCAAGCAGAGATTGTAATTTTACGGGAACAAATTTACAGTGTGCTTTTAAGTCAATCATGAGTTAAAACAGTGAGTAAACAGAGCAAACCATACAAACCCCAAAATTCTTCCTTAGTGTCTGGAATTTTGGTATTATCTATATTATACCACTCTGTATGTGTCTGTAAAACCTGTAAATATTTTGTTGTCATATTTTGTCCCTTAATAGAGGATTTCAATAAACATAAGAGATAAATGAAACCTTAGAATAATAGCTTACCAAAAGCTATTATTCTTGGAATATGAATGTGGCAGAAGAGATCCCTTAGACAGTACAAGCTTTGAAAAGAATACTGTGTATTAGCATTTAGCATATGGGCTCAATCTCCAAAAGATATGATTTTCCATATATTTGTTCCACATGGATGCCCTCAAGGTTCGGTTACCATACTGGCCTAAGAAGTTGTCCAGTGCCCTTTTAGTTCAACAGTTTAAATGTGATATCCCATCTCAGTTGTCCTAAACCATTCATCTTTTTGAGATTGGGACAGGCAAATATTTCTTACTGCCTAGCGGAGTTTTCTCAGAGATGGAGCGATTCTGGAAAGCTTACCTTCGCCTCTCTCTCTTTCACTTCAGCCTTTGAGAGACAGGTTAGGCAAAAGTCTGCAGCTTTCCATACCAACTTTCTTGTTTACCATTGTCATACACTCATGCACAGGGTTCTGATCAGTTGCTATATAACACTTATCTTCAATTTCATAAGTATTTTGATATCACATAGTGTCCTTGGTACTTAGATATTCAGATCTACCCATCTAGTAGATTGAGAAAATCAGATAGATTATGTGGGTTAAGAGAAAAATATAAAAATCTATATATAGCAAGTTTAGTTTCTGCAAACAGAAAGAATTCGGACATGCTTTGAAATTTCCTAATTTATAGAAGGTGATTCTTTAATCTTTATGTGAGTGAAGGAACTTCACAAATTGGAACCTTTCACAAAACTGTCGGGATTCTGGGGGAAGGCAACTAGATTGACAGGTGAGGCATTCTAGATGCATTCCAAGATTTCTGGCTTAGATGCAGAACCTGAAAGTCCAGAAATGTTCACTTCTTATTCTCTCTGAGGCTGGGAGCTTGGGATAAGTCTGCTGTAGTTCTTATTGAAATGACAGCTTTCATTTTTTCTTTTAACTTTTCTATTCTTTTAAACTTTTAATCTTTTAATTCAGTACTATCTAATTACTATTAACATTTTCTCAGGTTTAATAATCATTCTGTGTTGTCACCATAAGCCTGGAAACTTTAAACCACAGTGGGGAAGATGCTTGGGCTTGGATTATTAGTACAGTTTTTATTACTGGGTGGTAGCAGTTAATCAAGTTTAGAGTGTATGTTGTTACTACTCCAGAAGTTGTAATTAGAATCACACAATAATTTCATTATTCTTAAGGGATGTCAAGGCCATTGAGTCCATCCCACAATAAGGATTAATTTGGTCTTCAGTATTGGAGAATATGGCCTTGTGGATGACTAGTTACACAGCTGGCTTGTTAAACTGGGCTCTGCCCTTCCCGCTGTGACCTCGGGCCCCATGGGCAGTGCATCAAGAGCAGTCCTAGGCCTGCTGCAGCCAAAATGTTTCACTGATACTTCCTGAGACTTATGATAGTAGGTCATACTCGTGATTAGCTGTTTAAGATTTTTGCATTTTCATATGGCAGAAACTGGTACCTCAGACAGTACCTTGTAACTACTGTGCAGGATTCTAGTATGTGGAGGGGAGTGTTTGCCAATGAGAGACAGGGAAAAAGGTTTCTTTGTTCAAACCTTGTGGATAAATCTGAAATCAGTGTGTTGCATTTCTTACAGCTTGAAACATCCATAGGCAGCATAGGAGGAATTGAGATTTCTATAGCTTTTTATGTTGGTGCTGAAATTTTTAAGCAAATAGAAAGTCACTCTTCTTATTCCGACCGTTATAAGGTAGTGTACGTGCCTGTCAACATAACTTGCAATTCTGAGTGAAAAATCTCTATTTTTTTATTCATAATCAACACAATATTTTTCTTTTTTAGCTTCTTTTTTTTTATTGCTTTTTCAAGAGTAATGAATGAATGAGCTTTGGGGAATCATTTGGGTTACGGTGAATGATGCAGGAAATGAAAAATCTCCATTAAATTCATATAGCAAATGCACTCAGGTCAAAAGAATCTCATCTGTACTCAGGTCTTTGCTTTGTGCTAGTTTACAGAGATAAGCACAGAACATTTAACTCAGATACAACTAGCAAATGTTGCAAAGCCTAAAGGTTTCTAAGTGGGGATTCACAAAGTCCCAAGATATCCTCATCATTTCTGTTCACCTTGCAAAAAGTGTGACTCCATCTTCCATTGCAAGGATAAATTCTTTAAGAAAACCACTGGAATCTTATGAAATTTCATTAGATTTAGTATCTATTTTCTCCTTCCTCTGTTTTAATTTTAATGAGAAATCAAAATTATGAATGGTTAAGCCACACACACTCCATATATATGTGTATGTATACAATATTCCGGTCTAGTCAAAGGTTGATTTCCAGCTTTGATTGGTTAATACCAATGGGTTTTGTTTTAAATTTTGGACTAGACAGAATTTTTTCATTTTCTGCCCTTTCAAAAGTTAAAAGTTCTGAGTGAGTCCCTGAAATGTTTATGAAATTAAATTATAGATGAAAAATTATCAGTGTAAAATTAAGTGAAATCTTTGAGTTTGTATTCAGCTCAAGCTTTGCCTCAAGTTTCTGGTTTTCTCAAGGCAAGCTGAAGATGCAGCAAACTCACACAGATCAAAAATTAACAAAAGGATAATAGGTATATTCTGAAACCAAGATGGACATTTTTTTTATTGGCATGGTAAACAGAAGATTGCATCCTTAGAAATCAAGGTAGGCACTTTCTGTATCAGATGTAATTGTCTGAAGAAGCTGGGTAGCACAGTCTGGCTTTTTTTTCATTTGCCTCTCTTAATGTTCAATTTAATGAGTACAGTATCCCTGTGAGCTTACATTATTGCATCCAATGAGATATGACTGCACTTTTAAATGTTTAGACAATGTTACATTTCCTGATGGATAACTGCCAAAGGGTTTAGTTATGGATTGCTACCTCAGAGACAATACACATCTGAAACTATTAATTTCAGACTGATAAATTACTTTGTGTCTCATGTATATCTCTGGCAAATTTTAAAACTTAACTTCATGAATTGCATTTACTTTGTCATATTGCATATTACAATTCCAAACAGTAGACAACCAAAGCACTTAGTCAAACTAAAATAGCATTAGAAAATGCTATTCTGATTTAATTCTATGTTGATCAGGCAATAGAATACAAATGCAGGCAAGGTAAAATGGACTAGATGTTAGTCTATGCATGCACTGGACAAATATAGTTAATCATATCTACATGAAATTTAGTCAATTGTAGTCAAGAGGATGCATTATGTGAGGATTAACATTTGTATATTCATACTATTTTGTAAGGAGAGCTGGACTTAGAAGATCACAAGCTCTAAGTTATGTTATACATACTCATTTTTTAAATATCCTTCAGTCTAAAATTCAGTACCCTTTTCACCATTTGCATCTCATCTGGCTGGTATCTATTTATCTATAAACTGAACCAGAACTTTTAACCTCAGGTGTCACACCAATTTAAATAATATTTCTGTGTATTCAGGCATTTATAATGTAAACACTAATCATGCAAATGAATATTCTATATGTAAGCACAATGTATTTTAAAGGAGAAAGGATAAAACTGAGTAGAATATCATAACTCAGAACAAGAGATTCCTCTTTTTATGTGCAGTGTGACATGACTTTTACTTCTTGAAGCCTTTCTTTCCAAAGCACTGATAAAAGAATATTCTGATTTCAAGGACACCATCTCCTTCTTTTGTTGATTAGGTTTGTTGTTTTTTGGGGGTTTTGGTTTTTTTCCTTTGGTTTGGTTGGTTGGGTTTTTTGGGTTTTTTTTTCTTTTCTGCGTTACTCTGAATTTCTCAGCTGTACTTTGGACTGGGAGCCCAAAGTCCAAGGTTCTGTTTCTGGTAGTGTTTCATCTTCAGATCATGTAAAGCTTCATGCAATATTTGTTAAAATAACTTGTGATTTTTAGGACCTCTATTTTTGATGTATCACTTTAAAAGAACCTAATTTCCAGATTAAAAGGATAAGAGTTTCTGAAATTAGAGCTTCCTTCTCTCCCCACCACCCCTAGGACACTCTATGTGAAATACCTAAAATGAGACACATACATAATAGCATCTTGGGTTTGAAATTGTTTTTATTGTTTTCATACCCAGAGATTACAGATATTTCTAAGTCTTCATTTTTGTAAAGTATTTTGAACAACAGAGCTGAAGGAAACACTTTTGTTTTGAGTATATTTTTTAAATTAAGGATGCAACAGGGGCTTCTCTCCTGTAGTTTCTTGAAGTAGAGCAATGGTGCAGATTTACACAAGGGATCCTTTATAGAGTACTGTCTAAAGGCACTGTTGTTGTTCCTTGGTCACTGTGGTCACTATGCTGGATTCTTAATGGAAGTGAGATCTGTGTGTAATAATCTAAAATAAGGACCTCAATAAAGACAGCAAGTCTAGGAGCTGTGGGCATATTTCACCATGCATGATCCTGTGACTGAGAAGTGTCCACCTTCCACTGTCCCTACAGGATGACTAGCATCAGCTCAGACTGATAAATAAGCAGGAGCTGAAGAAAAAAAAGGAAAGATTATTTCTCCCCTGCCTAAAGTACAGTAAAGTGCTTTTTTAGCTTGTCCTTTTGGTACTCTACTAAGAATGACACTACAGAAGGAACCAATGTTATCAGTGTCACTGCCATGACCTTAGTCTTGCTCCCTAGGGATATTATGTGACTTTACAATAAGTGGAACACCCATTGACCAGTAATAATTGATGTAGAGTCTTGTCCAAAGACCCATATATGTTTCTTGCTATATGTTGTTAGTAGGTTGCAAGTGGTTCAGCTCAGTATGTAAGTAAATTAGATGTTTTATTGGTCTGCACTTGAACTTAAACGAGGGGAAGGCAGAAAGAGTATTGCGAGAATTAAGCTTTTAATGCAAAAGATGGAGCAGAAAATAGCATATTTACAAAATCAAATTGCAATCTGAAGAATTCGAAAGTTCTGAGTCATTGCCCAGCAATCAGCAATGAACTGTAACTACGGTTTAAAATTAGAAACACACCCTCCTGATGCTTTGCTGAACAGGTACTTTCCTGTTATCCCATTTTCAATTGAGATTCAGAAAAAATGGAATAAAATTCTTTCTCAATGTTGTTTAAAATTTCACTGTTACGCAACATATATTACGTTTGATTTTTGGCTTTTAGGACATTTAAATAACTGGCCTCCCCTCTCCAGTTAAATATATTGTGTACATTTTATAAACATGAAATGAAAGATTAAAAAAAAAATATTTCATGTAATCAATCTCTGTTCCAAAAGGAAAATTAACCCATGGTGCTTTAAAATATGAGACCACTTAGCAAAGACTCTCTACATATATAAATACATATAGCTACTTGGTAAGGCTTCATCATTTATTTTTATTAAAGTCATACTCCACAAAGCTATACTGTCTCCTGTGGCAATTCTTCAGGATGAAGGGAAGGCAAAATTGCTCACAAGATCTGTGCATATTTTTATATGTACATAGGCACTTGTAATCTGTATCCATAAGCTATTAAAAGTTGTCTCATACTAAGACTGATGGTTGTTAATGAAAGGATAAAAAAAGCTGCATTTTAGAAGATTAAAATGCTGTTAATTTCTGTGTGCATTTAAGATTAATAAACTGCTAATTAGGACATGCAAATGAGCGCTTTATGAATTCCATCACAAACATTCACAAGTACCTTATACATAAATCACATTCAGTTAATGTATTTTTCTTATGTAATTGGGGAACAGATTGATGAGCCAGTCCAATTAGGTCTAATTTACATGTGTATGGAATTTTGTAATATAGTATTATGAAGCTAATATGCAAGTAAGAAAAAAACTAATTATAGCATGTATTTGCTTTAGGAAGATGAAAAATATTGGAGCTTATCTTAAAAAATACTGCTACTTACTTGAGGAAGAGGTAATATTAAAAGAATGTAGAAATTTTAAATTTTTGCATGAAATAATAATGTGATTCAATAGCTGTCTCTTAAAATTCTTGTAGTATGGTAATATACAGACTTTTAGATTTAAAAATTCTGGGAGCTGAATCCATCAGCAACCATCAGTGCCACAAACAAACCTAGCCTTTAACAGAGGATAGCAAAGGTAAAAGCAGAATGAAGTCCAGCTGTACCTGATGACAGGAGCCATGTGGCCTTTGGCAGGCAGACATGAAGGAAGAAAAGGAAGAGAAGACCCAGGAAGAGTCAGTTCCTGCAAGAAATCCCACTTTAATTGGGAATTGCAAGATCTGATTTTCTCTGGATGCAGATACTCTCTTTCAAAAGGTTTCCATGTTTTCCTGCTGACTAGAACTTGCAGATGAGGCCAACAGGGAAGTGCACAACTGAAGTGTTTATGAGGTTGCTTGGACAAAGTCACGATGTGGGAAGTGAAATCCTTACCTTCTGGTGCAAGCAATTTCATTCTGTGAGGAATTTAGCAGTGATAGGCAAATCCTCATTTTATTGTTTCCATCAACATGGTAGCTTGTATTCTCATTAAGTTGATGGATAGAACTTTAAAGATACTTCGTTGTAGCTCCTTTGAATCAGACTTTTCAGAGTGGAGGTATTTCTGACTTTGTGTTAGGGTATTTTTGTGTGAGTCATGCTGTATGTTTCACTTGGTGATAGAAAATAGCATTTGGCACCTGTGTTAGCACACAACATGACCCATACTTTTTAACCTGTGAATTGAGAGAATTAAATATTTATTACCTTTAATTTAATATGCCTTGCAGAGTTTGAACTGTGAGTCATATCAATGATGGTTACAAATGGTAATATCAAGGAGGACACATTTTCTGTGACCTCCTGTCACAGAGTTTACAGCATGGACCATCTGAGAATATTTCTGGGGGGTTTTGCCTGCAGTTGCATGTAAGCACGAGAGCTGGAGGATTATGCCCAGTTTGTTCCTATTTTCTATTTTCAAATTACCAGTGTTTTCACTCAAGAGTATAACAACCTCATGGCTGTTTCTAAGTCAGATTCATACAGAAATCCTCACTGCATGGAGATAGAATGGGCTTTATATTTAGCCACTTAGAAAGCAACATTACTTGGGCAATGCAACATAATGTACTTCTCTCTTAAAACGTCAAGAATAAGGAACCCAGGGCTCAGTTAAAATCTTCCTGACTGCAAGGAACAGTAGTGCATTTCTTGGTAGTACCTGACATTTCTGCTTCAAGAATAATACAATCGTCAGCATCAATGTTCAAAGGGAATGAAGTACCACGCTGCCTAATTCAAAGATCAGACCTTTCTGAAATGAGAAGTTGAGAAGAGAAAGGGGGAAGGAAAATGTGAATTAAACTGGAAAAATTTTTTAAAACTATCTGTGAGTTGGAATAAAAATACACAGTAAAAATGTACAAGGTTAAATCAAACTCTTCTGCCTTATTGAAGGCAACTTTTATAAGCTTTAAAAATATTTTAGAATTCTAGTAAAAATTTGTTACCTTACTTTGATAGATGTTAGACTTATATGAACACCTACCTTAGTATTTTTTAATATATCTAGGATGGATTTTCCTTTGGTCTCTAAATGTTAAATTTCTGAAAGAATAATAAGGTCATTCTATTATTTCAGATGACCAACCTCTTTAAAGTATGTGACAGGAGCAATTTATCACCAAATTAGCTCTTTTCTGAAAGACTAACCAAGGAGGCCATCTTCTACGTGAAATTAAATTGGTGCTGCTTTTAACCCCTGATGATACTTTTTTGGTGAGTGTAATGCAAAGACATCCAGCACCTACTTTCCCTGTCACTGGAGAGCTTGTTCTTCCATTAAAAGACTTACTATAGAAACAAAACTATGTGTCTCTACAAATGAAGATGGGAAAGAAGTTTTCTACACAATACAGTAAATTTGTGTTTCTTCTGTTAAAATTAAAAAAATAAAATCCTGCTTTTGGCATATTTATTTTCCTAATTTTGTTGCTGGACACATTGTCTCTTTTTTTTTCTCTCTTTTTTTTTTTTTTTTTTTTTTTTTTGGTTTAATGGTGGTCCTCACTCTCATTTCATAGGAAACTCAGAAGTTAAAATATCATTTCTCTCAGTGGTAAAATCTTCAACACTTTTAGTGAAGCCAGTATCTTACTCTGCAAGTCAGGGTAAAATGAAACTGGTATGTCCATTCAGCTGATTGGTAAATGGATTCCAACAACTTAAAATATTTCTAATGTGAAATAATAGTGTTTGGTTTTCTCTAAGACTTACAAAGGATGTTTGTATCCATATGATAGTTTGTCTGACTTTAAAAAACTTGAGTTTTAGGTGGATGTTTCCATTATTTCTAAATTTCAAAGCAAGGAAGAGCATTACTTGGTTCACAATATTGACATCAAGTGTCAGGAAGCTAACACAAAGGATGGTAATGTGTAATGCTAATGCCTTTGATATAACTAGTAAATGCCAGTCTGCTATTGTTATTTCATGTCTTTTCCCTATCCACACAGATGTGTTCTTTGAAGACACTCTGTAAAACATATTTAGCAGGAAATACCCTGGGTCTGTTTATCACATATATTTATAGGAAGTTCTGAAATGAAGACATCAGAACCCTTGCACTGGACCTGTTTTACCACCAGAATAAGGACAGCAGTGTTAAAGGATTACAAACATATGGGCTTCTATTAGAGTTCCTGTTCCTTCAGGCTGTTTAAGGAAGTCTTGTAGCTGTTCAGGCTGGAGTAGATTTAAATTGAAGCTGAGCATTGTTGACACTCTTTTAAGGTGCAAACAAACGATTCTAAACAGCAGGAGATAAAATACAGTCATGTCCTGTCTATATTGCACTCTAATTTTCTGGTTGGCTGATTACCATTGACTAATTAGGTAATCCAAAGAAAGATTGTATAGAGTTCATTGTATTGCATCTAATTGGGGCAGGAGAGGAGGATGTTAAGTGAGTAAAGTCAGAAATTCAGGGCTTAGAATATATGGAGAATTTGTCTCATTGACATTAAGATTTGTAACTGAGCAGAGATATAATCCCACCATCATTTTACCCCTCTGACAAAACATAGAAGCTACAATGGAAAACAAAACTACCTTATCTGTTTTTTTGAACAGTTTATGAATGTATAGGGTTATTTGCCAAGGAATTGATAGAATTTTCTGCAATCAACTGATTAATTTGCTCCTAGAGAAAACATTTATTGCATTGCAGTTCTGAAGTTAGAAACATGATAGAGAAGTGAGAGGGATTGAAAACTGAAAAATGTGATCCAGCTGCTACCATAACATTGTACAAATTTGGAGACTAAACAGCATTTATAACATGAGAAGAAAAAGAAAGAAGAAAATAATCTATAATATTTTATCTATTTTTTCTTTCATTCAATTACACTCAATACTTCCCAAAACTCGTGTTAGCATTTAGTATTTTTCTTTAGTAATATAACATATCTGCTATTGTGTCTATTTTGTGCATCAGATCTCTGTGTATCATGCTGGTTCCAGGGTGCTGTGTGTTATTTTTTGGCACATATGGTAACTCTGATAAGTATAGAAGAAATATTAAACTGTCTGGCATATTCCCAGAAGTTTAAATGCAGAAAAACACTATTCTAATTTTTTTCCTCTCACTCCTTTTCTTCTATGAGCTGCCAAGAAAAGCTTTAATTGATCGGTTTTTCTGTTGCTAGTAACTTTTGAAATTTGAATTTGAAGCTGAATTGCATGTTCAGTTTTTGCTTAATTTGTGTTTCTTTTAAGATAACAGAGTATTTTTGAAAAATGTTTTCTATGAATTTCTGTTAAGTCTTGTTTGGCCCTCACAATAGTGGTCTTTTGAGAAGAATATAGAACTTATGACAGGTACTGAGTGCATGAAGTAAGATAACCATTCTACATCAGTAATAAAGATACCCAGTTATTTTATAAAATGAGATATGCAACATCAGCCTCAGTTTCAGTAAGCAGGATAGGAGAGCTGGCTACAAGAATAGATGTATTGGCCAACACACTCAACAAATACTTGGTTGCACAGGGACTATCAGGTACCATGAATGTTATCATTCTCACACAGTGCCAGGTCCATCTTAGATTTTTTCATGTTGATCTTGTTTCTTCATCAAATCTCATTATTTGGTTTTTTTGTTTTGTTTTCCAAACCTTTTTCATTTGACCATTTCACTGTCATCTTCTCTGTCTTGTCCATTACTTTCTTGGCTGGCCATGTGACTTCAGGCCCTCTTAGCTCACCATTTAGTTTATATTCATTCTGGTTTGATAGCTCCTAGTTCCCTGCCTGAATTCCCTGTTAGTCTGTCTCTCTCCTGTTTTATCTCTGCATCCTTGTAGACTCTTCTACAACATATCCAGCCATTCCTAATTTCCACTCTCTTGAATTCCATACACACACTTTTGAATCTTCAGATCTTTCCTCTTCTTTGTATCCCAGTAAGAAACAGGGCATAGCTTCAGTGTTGGTTGATGCCATCAGATGCACAAGCAGAGAAATGCAGTTTTCCAGAGAATATGTACAAATGCCATTGATTTATCAACTTTATGCCAACATGTAAATGAATATTTTTCAGTGTGATCTTGGATATACTTTATTGCACTCCAAATCTTGCTGAGGCTGATAAAGGAAATAAAACCGATACTCAAAGCCAAGGCTTTATAGTCAACATAGTTGAAATCTTAAGAGTCTAAATAGAGAATTATTGTAAGTACAGATGTAATTATTAAAGACCAGGAAAATAATGTTTTGTCACATAAAATGACAATAATAATAATAATCAATTATAACTTTTATACACACATTTCTCACTATCTACCCTTTTCTCTAGCACCTCTGCCACTTCCTTTCTGGATCCTAACATTGATAACACCCTTGCTTATTCAGGGGCAGTTGACAGCATGTCTTGGTGTCCCAAGTTCTTTGCTGGGAAAAGTTGGATGTTGCTGGGGGTTCTTTTTATCTCCTCTAAGGTTTACTTGGGACTGGTTTTGTGTTTTCTATCTTGCCTCCACTACTGAATTCTCCCTATATGATGTTTTATTTAGGTTAGATGCTTGTTCTTTCTTCTCTTTGACCTACAGCCACATTTTCCCAGCTCCCCAGCATGACTTTTTTTCAATCTGACCTCTGGTTTGTAGGTCTGCTGTCCCCAGGGACAACATGTCCCCTCATTCTTATCATTCTACTCTTGTATCCTGCACCTGTGTCCCTGCTTTTCAGGGTGCCTGTTATCACACCGGACCTGTATTCCTCTGCAGTGTGCATTATTTATAAATATTTAATTCTGCACAGAATAACTACATTTTTCTACAACTTGTGAAACACTAGGATAACTCAAGAAGAAAAGGAAAGGTAATTGAATTAGGCATACCCACGTTGGTTTTTTTTTTAAGTTATGACAAAACCTAGTTAAAACAGAGGTTGAGTCAGGTCAACAGCAGCTCATTAAAAAATCTAACAAGCCTCAGTCCTAAAGCCTTGCAAACTCAGGACAATGCCTACAGAGTTCAAATTCCTTAGAAAGACCTTTGTTTTAGTGAGCCACTTCATTGAAATTTATTTTACAGTATGAAAGCCAGAATCTATCAGTAAATCAGTCTAAAACACTACAAATTAAGTGGTATTCATAGGGTTTTTTTTTTTCAATTTCTGGGACAAATATCTCTCTGAGGTAGTCTTTCATAGCACTGCTGAGACAGTGCTCAAATGTTTGCCCTAACATGGAGAAAACAATAGCAACCAGACCCTAACACAATTTTCTATGCTTGTATTACATCTGAATCAGATTTACTTTCTGTACAAGAGTAATTGAGTATTCTGTTTCATTTTGTATTCAGTTCTTTGCTTATGTCTCTGTAGCGCTCTCTACAAAGCAAAACATTAGTCTCAAGCAAGATCCCAAGACTGCTGGCAGTCAAGCAGCACTATATATATATACTATTTCTAATCATCACAGTACTTTGGATACCTTCTGCATAGTCCTGTATTGGACACACAGGTCTCTCAATAACAGCAGAACTTCTAGTGTGAGTTGGATTTGGTTTGTGTTGCTCAAGTGATGAATTTAATCCAAGACTGCATTCCCAGACTGGAGTTTAATATTATAGGGTTGTAAATAATTATTTTTAATCAACTAGAGCAATACTTGTTTTCTTGAAGAGACAATCTGATAGGCTAACTCTTGTTTTTAAAGAGTGTTTTTATCATTTTGGTACATTAGATATGGAAAGAGTTTTTCACCATGGAGGCAATTGGGGTAAGGTCATTTTGTTCATTTATTAATAAAGATGATCTTTTTTCTGAAACAAGTCCCAATGTTCAAAACTAAAAAGGTCTGACTACATTTTCCCTAGTGAGTGATGAGCTGTGGTCTCTGCTCACATTCCTTTCTGTGCAATACAGAAAGGATTTTTGTTCTACCTGTGTTTCGAACACTGTTAAGTCAGTATGTAAGATCATGCTTCTGCTAGCCTTCATAAATGATTAAATGTGTATTTTAAAGATCTCAAAATCAGGAGGCTTGAAATGTTTTTTCGTGGGGTTTTTTTCTATTTTTTTTTTTAATTCATTCTTAAACATGTGTTTCAGTAAGAATGTTGCTGAGACCTACTCCATACTGTTCAAAGTCTTGGTTGTTCAGATCTGGATCATTGATGTCAATCTAGAAAACAGTTGTTCTTGAAAGCTGGGAAGACCCAGGTTCATATTTGAACAGTGACTTTTGTCTGTAATGACTGCTGTTCCCTAATCATACATCTCCTGTATTGATCACATTTCTTTTCTAGCTCTTTTCTAATAACACTCCAGGATTTTATCATGCCGTGTTAGTGTTACAGTAATTACTTGGCACCATGGGGGATCCTTTCCTGGAGATTATAAGCACTACATAATGCAAATAATAAATAATGGTACTAACAGCCTGGGAGACTTGCAATATATTCCTAATGATTAACATACATTTGGAGCTGGACATTTACCAAGTCTCCCTTAAACACCAGTAAAATGTATTCCAATGTGACCCAAATAAAAAGGGAACTTTTTCAGGTCAGTATTGGTTTTTTGTAATAAACTAATATCTCTTGCAGGAGAGCATATACTGCACTAACCTTCTGTTTACTCAGATAGGTAAGTTTTGTTTTCTCTGCAGACCTTAGAAAGCATAAGTACTCTCTCTGTACCCTCATTTGTATTAAAGATGAGTTAGAAAACTGATTGGTCAGACTGATGCTTCTTTATAGCAGCAGGTCGTTCCTTTGTTGTGTTCATTCTGGAGATGCTTTTACAATTTCTGAGGTGTAAAGTTACCTGTATTACCTTCATCGAACGAAAGTGTCAAGACTTACTTGAAATTAAAGGCTGAAAAGTGGTTATCTTGCAGCACTGCAGTGGATTGCTAAGCATTACTTATTGATGAAGACCTTGAACCACTTGAGTAAATGACATTAAAGACAACTACTGTGAGAAGCTGGCTCAGGAGTGCCAAATTCTATTTATGATGGCACGCCATAAGGATATATGAGGAAAGCAGTAGTGACAATCAATTCTGTTTCTCAAAAACAGATTACATGAGAGCCTGGTCTTAAGGACAGCACTTACTTAAAGAGGAAAAAATAATACACCATTAAAATAATTACTTTTTTTTCTCTCCTAATAGAGGGGAACATTAAAGCTTGTTAATTGATTTTAGAAGAAAAGTGAAACGAGATGTTGGATGTGATTAACATATGCTGACTTTGCCTCACTGAAATGTTCACTTATGAGTCCAGCATTGCTGTCACAGACAAAATGAGTCTATTTGTCTCACTTTAGTCTCTGAAGTACTGTTGCCTGCATTAGGAAAGTACTCTGTGTATTTATATTAGCATATATACATACTGTCAAAGGAGTCAGCCTTTCAAGATTGAGGAAAGCAGGTTAGAACTGGGCAGATTATGTTCATGGAGAATGATCATATCTGATTTTAACATAGCTCTCCTAGATTGAAAAAATGAGTGTTGTAAACCAACAAGCAATTTCATTACCCTTTTCTGTAGGAGTGTAAGCTTGGTTTGGGGGTTCAAGACAGAGGTGCGGTTCCTATTGAATTTATGCTACTGAGAGCAGGGATAGATGTTCTACTATGAAAGCAGGTGCTTCATATTGACATGTGCTCAGTGATCCAAAGGAGATTGCACTTTGAGTTATCCATGTCTAAGCTTATTTTTCAAACAGTAATAATATTCACTCAAAGATCCTATTGTCTAGGTGGGCTTGTTGTATGATGGCTTAGATGCACGATTGTAGTAAAAAAGGAAGGACCCTTCCTTTCCTTTTACAGCTGGGGTCATTACAGCTGTGTAGCAGGATGGGATGAATTTTTGGAGCAGAACACATGCTGCCTCTTAGAATAATGTTAAAAGATTCTTCCCACAGTTCTTCAAGAAGCAGTAAGCTAGACATAGACAAAAATAGTCTCAAATTGCAGGATTTTCAATAAAGTTTCAAAAGTGAGAAGACATCACTGATCTCATCTTTCATTGCAAATCTTTCATCACTCATCTTTCATGCAAATCCTTATTGGCCTATCATGACCTTAGCCTTGCTTTGTTTGGATAGTATTGCTTAATATTTTCTTATTGCCTTCATGCTGGTTTTTTAGTGCTTTGCAAAAAACTTCGAGCCAAGACTGTGCATGGTGGTCTTATCTGGTAAATAGAAAAGTATGTTATGAAGAGACATAGCAAAATGCATTAGAGAAGTGAGAAAGAGCAATGTGTAATATGGAAATATATATTTTCATTATGTTTTTCAGTACTTTTATTTTATATTGCCTTGAAATAAATTTAAAAATAGCATTCATCATGTCCCAAAGTAGAGTGAAGTGTGCCTAAAAACATTTTTATTAACAATTTCTTTGTACAGGTGGCAAATCAAATTTACTGTAGTTCTGTCATAGATTTCACAAGAATTCATTTTGTTTATTTCATACTTCTTGTGGTGTAGAGCTCACTTGTGAAAATACCACCTTTTAACCATGCTACCTAAAATTTGAGGTTTTAGGTAAGGAACTCTTTACTTTATGTGTGTAAAAACCTGCACTCAGCACTTGTGACACTGATTTTTGCATGGAACCAACAGGCTTTGTTACATTCATAAGTAATAGCATTGTCAGCTACTTAAGACTGACATACTGAAAGAATAAGTAAATGTGGAGAGATTTAGGGTGCAATGTGGAGGATGAATATGCCTTTATTATAACTTCTATACATGATTAAATAGTAGAAAAACTAATTTGCCAATGGTGCATTGTATAAAAATGATAAATTATTTTCAACAATTCATAGATGTATTGAGATTCATATATCTGATTGCCCAGAAGTCCTCAAAGAAATAGTCTGCTTTTATTGAAAGGTACCAGAAGATTCAGTATGTACTAACAAATATTCTCTCCAGAACTATCAGTGTTCCTCAGGCTTATGTTTAGAGTGTGTGCACCTTAGTCAGGGAGACAGATGCAGCATTATATTGTATATAATGACTCTGTATAATATATTCTGTACTAAACTTAGGGGGGAAAATCCACACATAAACCACTGATTTTTTTCATCTGAAAGAGTCAGGGAATTTTTAAGGAAATGAATGTATTTGCAGAAATCAACTACTGCATGATTTTATAATCAAAAAAATAAATAAATTCATTATGAGTTCCTCATAGTAAATAATATAGCGAACTAATAAGTTTTCACAATAGGCTGAAGACAGAGAAATTGTAATACTACATTGCTACTAATGTTGAAGTCTACAGGTTAAGAGTATGTCTAATGTGCTAACGGGGTAATATAAGGCAACAAAAAGAGGCCCAAAAGTATAAATTTAGAAGTAAAATGGCTTTATGTTAAATGCTACATTTATGAGGTCTTTTTAATCTTGAAGAATGGAGGTTTTTACCTAACTGCTCCAAGACAAGAAATTCACCATTTTGTTTTGGATGACCGTGGGATATGTCTATAAAATTAAAATGCTTCTATATTTTAAATGCAATATTCTTTAAGGGAAAAAAAAAATAAGAACTCCAAGACATTCTATAGACAAAAAACCAAAGATGTGAAGTTGTGAACTAAGAAATAGCTTATTGGAAGCCCAGAGAGACTGCAGAAACAACAAAGCAGGAAGAGGCATGCCCTGTCTGTGTCAGGTATGCGAATCTGTAAGTTAACTGAAAACACCTGGTAGAGAAGCTACATCCTGCTTATTGAAACTGCACCCAATTCTGAAAAGTACAAAGTTTTAAGGAAGAAAGCAGTCATGACCAAACATGGTAACAGATTCAGGCATTCTAGGAAAATCTGTCTTCAATGCTTTTCAGGCTGCTCTTCCATAGATCAGAAAACCATTCTAAACTGTCTGTTTCAGTAATATTTTTGCACCACAATGTATGTGCTAAGTACCAGTCCCAAGACAACATCTTTGTTAGTTATGCTGACATAGTTGTGCTTATTCAGCTTTTCTTTTTCATTTTCTTATTTTTTATATTGATGCTAGTATTTATTTTAAATGACTAAACCTAAACCTGCATTTGCTCAAAGAAATATTGTGCAGCATTTTCAGGATTGTCTGGTTCTGTTCAAGATATGCTTTAAAAAACATTAATTTAGAACAGCTGAATGAGTGTCCTAAGGCAAGTATTTTCATCATCATCAAGTGACTTAAATACTAAATAGGAAAACAGTTTAAAAATGTTGGTGATATTTTGTTTTTCATTTACCGTTAAATAAATCTCTTCAAATAGGAAATTTTAAAAATATACATGTGAGTCTAGCTGTCAGTATATTCCAGTCTTGATCCCTGAAGTCATTGAGAATTTTACCCAGATTTTGGAAACTACTTCAGTTCACAGTTGCCCTTGATCACAGGAAAGATTCCACGAGGTCTGAAACTCTGTCTTGCTTCTTGTATTGATTTACCCTTGCTCAAAGAATAACCTAAGAGCTACTCTGTGTATATGGTCTTTAATCCCATCCGATTTTTATTGACCCA
The DNA here is from genome assembly GCA_020086605.1 of Lanius collurio. NCBI lineage: Eukaryota > Metazoa > Chordata > Aves > Passeriformes > Laniidae > Lanius > Lanius collurio. The sequence goes on along the minus strand of JACBWW010000012.1, from coordinate 22,873,825 downwards.
AGTGTAAAGACAGCTTGAGCCCAGCATGCTACAAACACCAGTGGGCTCCTTTCAACTCCAGTTGCACACACCTACATATGCACCACTCTTCTTAGATGACAGCAGACAGGCTGTATTTGATAAGAAACACCATGTCTAAATGGTGTATATTGGTGCAGTACAGGCCCTGAAGACTTAAAGCACTAGATGCAAATGAAAGAGTGATAAAATATTTATAGTATTGTCTATATAGTGTAATGTCTAGAGATTCAATTTATACATTATTTTATTTAGCAGGACTTTGGACAGCAATTGATAGTCAGATAAGCTCTGGACTGCCTTAAGTATCCAACACATCAACAGACTAGATTTTATTCTCTCAGCGTTTTCCAGGCTCTTTGACCACAACAAAAATCAGGAAAAGGGGAATAATTCCATCCTAAAATACCCACAAAATTTATAGAAGCAAGATAATTCATTTTCCTGACATGTCTCCTTAGTCAATGCTAAGTAAATGGAGTCATGCCATGCCAATATTTTCATTATAGCAAAGACTTGCGTGCTGGAGACAGGGTTGGTGTTGTCAAAGTCAATTTGCACTGAATCTCAGTCTTTGCCATTCTTGTTTGTCAAACAGGCAAAGTCTTGTATTCTTCACAGACTAAAGTGGTAAAGAAAAATGAGAAGGGCAGAAAAAACAGCTGGAGTCTTGGTGCCTGTGAAGTAGAGCGCTTGGCAGTGTTGTGTGTTGTTACTTTAATATGACAGGCCAGGAAAACAACCAATCCTAAATAACAGTTATTGCAGTCAAAATCTCTGAATTTACTCTAAAATGGATGCCTTCATGTAGGAAAATCACCCCTGCAGTTTGCTATTCCCAAAGGCTCAGTTTGCCAGGGACTTTTTAGAACAGCATCCAAAAGTATGAAGCCAATAGCTAAGCTGAGGCAGTCAGCAAAAATCGTTCCAAAAAGGGTGATGGAAAAATAGTTTCTTTGCCTAGGTTTCCCAGCTACACTGAAGGTAGGCATCTCACAAAAGCAGTCTATTTCTTTTTTTTTTGGTAAATAAGAGAAAAATAACTGAAATATCTGCTCCTTGGTTACAGCCAGCAGCTGTGAAATCTGGTTTCATGTCCTTTCCCTTTGCATGCCTATTTGGGGACTGAACTGAAGATGAGATCTCTTGTATTAAAGCACTCTGTCCCAGCCATTAGTGCCTGCTGGAGGTTTCTCTAAAGTCCTCTTGTCATACTTGATTTGCTGTAAATAACAGTCATTGAAGCAGGACCTTGTAACTGTCTCTGGAACTCTTCATTCACTTCAGAAAGTTTCCACCATTATTCTTTTTGAGTGAAGTGTGTTAGAGAACATAAATGAAATGGATAGATGTTTCAGCTGACATGGACACTCAAAACCCGACTAGAAAATTTTCAGTATTTGTATAGGGAGGCTTTGAATAGTTTGATGGTTTCAAGAACTGGGATGTCATGGAGAGTTTTTAATCCTGGTTTTAAGCAATTTGTTGAACCCAGTACATAATTTAACTCTTGTAGGAAAAGGATCAGGATGTTATTTTAATAAATCAATAGTTCTTACTTAACCCTTTTCACTACTTGTGACTTTTATATACCTCCATTTTATCTACTCTCCCTTATCTAATTTCAAGGCTGAAAAACCCTAGACTATGTAGGCATTTTCCTGCAGGAAATTGTTCTCTACTTTTAATCATCCTGTCACTGTTCAATGCCTTTGCAGTTTTTTCATCATCTTTTAGGATGTGGGCACAGGGTGAGGTTCAGGACAAAATTAGATATGATGTTACTGATCTGAGTCCCCTATTTATGTACTGGGGAAAAAAAGGATTTTCTGCCTTGCCTTTCTTTCCCAAAAATTGCTAACAATTAGATTGTGTTGGGGATATTTTTTGTAATTGATAGCTGATATTTTCACTGGCTTGTCTTCTAGCATTTCAAGGAGGTATGAATTTGTTGGGGGGGTGGTATTTGGGCTTTTGGGTTTTTTTGGTGGGCGGGTGTTATATGGAGTAAGATTTATCTGTCTGTACCTCTGGCTGCTGTCTCAGTTTCAAACAAAATATAGGAGTTTCTAAATCTTAATTGAATAAGAAAGATAACCCTCTTTCAGATTTCAGCAAGGTTTTTAACCACTCTAGTATTTTCAAATACTAATCATCTTCATAAATCAGCTTTAGTAACATCTTTAGCACATATATATTCATACTCTCAGTCCATATACAGCTGAGTTTTAGCTATCTTTGTTCTTGAAGTGAAAAATTCTGCATATCAGGAGTGTTTCAGTCTTGAACTCTGTTTTGCATTCAGTCTGGTTCTGGAGATAAACTTTTAGTTTCATCACATTTTAGTAGGAACGGCAATCTCTTCATCAGTGTGAGCATTCCTGTGTCTGGCAACCTATCATGAGTGAAATGAGAATTCTTTTAGTTCTCCAAACAGTCTGTCTACACTTCAATATTTCTTCACCTTTAAAATTGCTTCATTTTTAAGGTAGGCCATGGCAGTGTGCAGATACTTTGGGAAGGTGAGGAAGAGACAGTAGACACTCAGTTCCACAGGTTTGCCGCATACAGGTCTGAAAACAAATGCCCAGGAACCACAAGTGCTGAAGCAGCCACTCTTTCCTGCTTCAGTGGGCATCTCTTCCAGAAACTTGTTTTTGCCAACAAGAGAATCATATTTTTTATAGCTTCTGATAACACATCCTAAGGACCACACCTTTTTAATTCTCAGCAAGAAATCCTTGTTCTTATCAGACCTAGAAATTAGGCTTATAGCTAAAAATGTGTTGTTCTCTTTTGACAATTTGAGGCCTGTTATATTGACAGAAACCACACACCAGCAAGTGACAGAGACACTTCAAAATTCAGTGAAACACAAGTTCAGAGTCGTCCATATTTGTCATTATATTTCCTAAGAGTTTCCTGACCTTTCTTAGGCTTAAGCCTGTGTGGTATTGAGATGCATTCCTCTTACAAACCAAAAGGTGATCACCTTGCTTCAGTTTATTTGTTTCTTTCATTTGGATAGTAGCCACCGTTTCCTGAAATTTTTTCATGAAATCATGAAGGGTTTCATTGCCTAGATTTTGCTCTCAGAAGAATAAACTCCAGGTAGGATAGTGCTCACCAGCTATGTATATCCTTTCTAGCTGTTCCTATTCCCTTTTAAGTTTTTGGGGCTCTGTTTTTTCAGGGTTTGGTTTTTTGTTTTTTTTTTTATCTGCTTTGCTCTGTTTTAGGGTTTTTTGTGGGGGAGTGGGCTTCTTACTTCAGGGGCTTGTAGCTGAGAGTTTTCTCTTTCTTATTGATTTCTGGCTAAGCTTAGTAGAGCTAAAAGAAGTTGTAGAGGTTGAGTAGACTGCTCAGTGGTGCAGTATGGTGAAAAAAAAGTTCTTAATGAGAAAAAATCTGGCTGCAAAACAGAAACACTACAGCTGAATACAGCACATGCTTTACTGACGATCTAGTGCCATCATCTGTTCACCATTATCCTGTTTTTGCCTGGAAGTGCTGAATTTCTAAACTGAGCTACCAAGTTACATTTTTGGGGTTTTTTTAATACCACACTAATGTGAGGAGATGTGACCTGCTTTTAAGAGGGGATATATGGCCTTGTTGCTTCACCATTGTCAAACCAGTTCAGTCCCACTAGGGGACTCACAGCAAATGGATACTTGGAGGGTCAATTACTTTGTTAAAGGTTTGCTATGGCCGATATTTTTTTTTTCTTTAGAATGATCCAATAAATATTTTACATTGTTCTTTTGCTCCCATGGATTGTCTGTAGTTTATGATAGTGAGAAGAAGCACACCGAAACCAAATTGCTTGCTACTGTGTTCCGAAAGCAGCCCAAAGAATCAGGTCCTTTAAGGACATGCTTTTCCTGATTTAGCAAACACCTGAATGGATTGCCTGGCACTGATGCCTTCTGACATGAAACATCCTTCATCTTTGCTCACGAATGGCATCTGGACTCTTCCAGCTGCCAAAGTGCATTAGGAATTGTTTGGCTCAAGTGCTAGCTGAAGAGGTCTAGATGATCATATTATGGTACCAAGAAATGTTCCCGGGCTGTGCTTGAAGTTAATAGTACAGAAGAATTTTCACTTTGTCTCACCAGTGTCCATTTTTCTTGCTCCTGCTCTAATGTATAGTAACTAGAGCCTTATGGAAAGCTAGGTCAGGTGATACAATACTTCACCTGCCTTCCATTTATATGGGAACAAGTCAGGAGTAACTGTCCCACAAAGACTGCTGTGAATGAAGCTCAAGAGTTTCTCTTTTGGTAATTATCATCTTGGAAATTGTTTTGTTACCAGACACCCAGTGCCACATCTTTCACTATTCATCCTCTTAATTTGAAAACCGTAAACTAGGGATAAAATATTGAAATTAATTTTTTTATTCACATAAATATAGCTTAGTTTTATGAGGAAATAGAAAATTTAACATGGTGGGGAAGTAAAACGTCCAAAAGATTTGAAGTAAAAATACAGTGAGCATGATGGCAGTTGAGATTAAGCAGTCATGATTTTAAACACATTTGAAATCCTGCCTGAATACACACATTTGAACCTCTGCAAGCTCTAAAAGCTTCAGTATGACTGAAATTAAGTGCTCTTGCTAGAAGTTATGAAGACAGTGGAGTCAGTTTAATTGCAGCAGCCAGTGTACAGTCCCACTCCCATTTCCTCTGTAAAAATGAAACAGTCCATCAGGTAAAGCTGAGTTCAGTGTGAGCCGTCTCTGATGTGTAGTCAGTGCAGTAAGGGCCTTTAGATAATTGTAGGAGGCAGCCAATTCATCTTGATACACAGGGGATGGCAGAAAAAAAATAGGCTTTAAATGTCCATCTGGGTTTTGGAAAGTAGACGTTTCATGATGTGTCAGACTGCTGTGTGATTAAGTAGGTCATCAGTGTCAAAACATATAATTTCAATTGCAGAAATGCTTTTGAAAAATATCATGCATCTCTAACAGTGGAGAATTTGTCAGTTCTTTTTCAGTAGCTGTCTATTTTTTGGTTTTGTTTCTAGACAATTTTTGTTTCTGCGTAGTGGGAACCAGAAGGGGGGAAGAAAGTCAGTTGAAACTGGTTTTTCAATAAGCAACAAAATGTTTCCTACTGCATAGGCTTGTGCCATGGAATTTTTCAAAACTGTTACTTATTCATATTTTTAATTGGGCTCAAAAGACAGTTTTTCCTTTTGATACTTTATTTTGATACTTCCTTTTGATACTTTACTTTCTTTTATTTGTACTTTAGTTTTCAATCATTGTCCGCTTTTTTAAAATTGTTTTAGAAATTTTGAATTTGTATACCTGCAAGATCATTTAATTTGTATATTGATCATCTTCTTACCAGATAGTTTGCTGACTTATCTTCAGAAATAGGTTGGTGAGTTGTGCGCCAAAAATCCCCAAACCAACAACAAATAAACAAAAATTTCCAACCAGTAAAACCAGTTCAGTGGGAGTTTTATACTTCAAAGAAGATTTTAAACATGCTGCATAGGCACATGCATATTAACTCACTTTAAGGTGACAATTTTTTTTAAACCACTTTCTTTTTCTTTCCTAAATTCTCCCAGAAGGGGGACTAGTAGCAAAAAGTAATATTATGGTTTCAAACTCTAGATACTCACAAAGAGAAGTAGACTGACTCCAGTAAGAAAGACTAAAAGACACATTCTGTACTAAAAACAGACAGTAAAACTCAAAACCACAAAATTTATTTTTAAGGTAGTTGCTGCCAGTTGTTCTTGGTGTTCATAGAGTGGAAGTGCAGCAGCCCATCAGCAGAAGTCAATTATGTTGATAGCAGTATTGCCATAATATTACCTTTGCCACTGAATAAGAAAGGGAAAAACCTAATGATACTTTTGTTGGTTTCTTTCCTTCACAACTAAAATTACTCTCTACATCAAACAGTATTTTTCCAAAGCTACTTACAACAATACTAAGAAGTATTAATAATGAAATTAAATTATTAAATATCCATTTCAGAAAAACAACATAAATGTTTCATAGTTATATTTGTGATATAGCATTTGGAGGTGCAATTTCAGTTACTAATGAATGCAATTATAACATGGACATTAAGTTAATTTAAATGTGAAGATAATTGGATAATTGCTTGTTCTAATAAATTAATATTTACAGGAAAAGAGTTGTACAGAAAGAAATGTGTAACTTGAAAACTTGGTGTTATAGTAAGTGGTAGTTCTTTACTAGCAAAACATCAGCATCAGTGAGGCTTTTGATCATGTAAGTCTGTTTTGACATAACTTCAGTGGCTTCCTTGTATGTAGGAAGAGAGAGAGGTACAAAACACAAGATTTATAATGACAGCTTGATTTGCAATTCAAATTCTATTCATGTTTCTTAAAATGGCGATATTTAAACCTTTGAGGTGTTCAGAGGGATATCTCTGGTGACTGTAATTCAAAGGTCAGGATGGTTTTGTTTGGTTAGTTGGTCAGGGGTTTTTGCAGGGGAAGAGAGGCATATGCTTATTTGGGGATATTGTATGCTGTTATTAAAGAAAATAATTCTGAATCTTTCTGACAGAGTTTTTATTCAGCTCTCCTGCTTCCTGTTTAGAAGTTAACCTATTTGACAATGATAAAAAGTAAGAATTGAACATACATTTTTCTTGCTTAGTCTTTTTCCCTTCCAGCTCAAGTGACAGTTTTAATATTACAGTGATGATTTTTTTTTTTTTTTTTTCAAATTTGGAAAAAAGTGGCAAAAAGTAGAGCAAAGCAAGGTAACATCAATTCTGTTCAAGCTAGCAACATTAACAGGGAACAAAGTTGGCTTAAAATAATTTTTGGTCCTAGTATGAGAAAGATGTGTGCAACTCTGAAATAAAAATATACAAGTCCAATTTTCATTAATTTCCATTTACCAGTAGTGTTAGTATGCTTTCTTTTGTTTCTAACAGTCAGTGTGTCTGAGTTGGTAGAACTGGGAAGAGACAAATCATCTCTCAAAACCTTATCCTTCTTGATGGTAAAAAATAAAGATCTGGAAACTGTCTAACACATGAAACAAACTACTAAAAAATAAAATCACTTTAGGTCTCATATTTTCTGGTAAAGTAGATAAAATTTCATTTAACAATATTAGCAAGTATTTGCTTTGTCAAGAAAATTGTGATTTAATTAATCTTTTCTATTCTATTGGGTATAAGGTGACATGAGATTCCCCCGATAATTCCCATCTCCTTTGGGAATCTTGGATCTTCAAGACTTGCATGGAAGGAAAGGCAGGAGACAGCTGGATTGTTAAGGCTGCTGGAAACATGGCATGTGCTGTTTTCTGTAAACTGTTGTGTAACAACTAGAAACATGAATATTCATTGATATTATGGTATAATCACAGCAGGCATATTTTATATACACTGCTGTAAAATTTGTTGTGCCTCAGTTGGCATCTAAATTATAGAAGTTTTTGAGTTGGCAACACAGTGGAAATAAGATTAAAAGTCATCTTGTCTACATTGTTCCAGCCACAATAGAGATGTCCATTTGTTAAGCTTTTGAACGTATTTTCCATCTTTTAACAATACTAAAAGCTTTCTCTTTTTAGTTTAATCTGCTTCCATTTTGCATCTGCATTGTGTTTCAGTGCACGTGTTAAAGCTGCACGTTGCAGGTGACACAGAAATGCTTTCATTAATACTTACATTCAGTAAATGGAAGTATATTGTCCAGGTTTTAAGTGTGCAGTTCTGGATTTCATTCTTCTTCTGGAGAAGTTGGGCACATTAATATAAGTTATGAGATCTAACCAAAATTGACCCTGATTTGAGTGAAGAGTTGGACAAGTAGTCATACCAAGGTTCCTCCTTTCCATCCTATGTTATTCTGTGATCCTGTTCTCTGAAAATCCCAAACAATGGTATCCAAAAATAAATTTACTCCTATGCAGCCACTTATTGACTCTTGCTTTGTGACGATTTTAATGATTAAGCTCTTGATACCATGCCAGATAAAATCAGAATTTCAAGGACATAATAAGAAAATAATGGCAAGAAATAAAGGAATTAATCTCCATTAAAAATGGATTTTAAAAAGAAACTTCAAGGGCACATCTTGGGAAAAAATAGATGTTTTGAATAATTTATAATCCCTCATATATTAAACAGGAGCAGTCTTGAGCAGTGTTGTCTTTCTGGTTTGAATGTGATTTTACAAGTGCCAGTGAATTTTTAGGTTCTTTTAACTTTTACACAGACGATTTTTGATCAAGTGTACTCAGACACTTCCATACTGCTCTATTATTGGTAAATATCAAGATGCCTGTGACTGTCCAGAGAACATGGTGTATGATTCATTTTGCTTCTGAGACATGTCTTCTGCAAAAAGCTTTTCATTTTGAAGTGGGTAGTAGCAAACAAGTTGGAGGTTTCATTTGAACTGCCATTGAATTTTCCACTCTTTGAGTTCACATTCTTGCCTATCTGAACAAAGACTATCAATCAAAACTTCAGGAAAGTTAAAGGAGAAAAAGAAGTCAACATCTCTAAGAAAAGACTGCTTTTCCTGCTTAAGTATTATGACACAGTTTATGGATCAAGCAGACTCCCTGATCAGTAGATTATCTGATTTTCCTAAGTGGCAGAGAATTGAGTGCTTGCTGCACGAACCTTGGATCACTGACAGAGCACAAAGGCAGAGATCTATGCAGGAAATGATAAAATCATTGCTACTGAGCATATCTCAGATATGTCCCAAAAGGTAATCTCACTGAATTAAGGGGACAGTAAATGCCCCTTTCAGTGTTTATCAACAGGTTTTAGGTTGAGCACCCATCTCAGTCTCTGAGACAAAATAACAGGTGTGGTGTGGGATTCAGGGTTCAAGAAGACGCCAAGGATTTCAGGAACTGATAGCAACTGATGAGGACCCAGTTTAAGCATTTTAAGGACACTGTTGTACATAGAATTTAATACCTTATAAAGCAAAAACCAAACAGAGTGTGAAAAATCATTCAGAGCTACAGGTTCAGTAGCTTTACTTTTCAATCCTTCTCAATGGGTGTATTGTTTGTTTAATTTATTAGGATTTTTTTGTGGTGTTTCTTTTTGGGTTTTTTTTTTTTGGGGGGGGGGGCAGGGTGGTTTTTGTTTTTTGGGGTTTTTTTTTTAACAAAAGCAAGCACTAAAATCAATGAGGTTTATCCTTCTGGGTAGGAGATCTTCTGAAGGGCAAGTAAAATTTTAATGTTGCAGTCCTGGGCAACTTCCTGTCTTATATTTAGCATTGATAATTATTTTTCCAGTCAGTGTGGTAATACTGCTGACTTGAACTTTTTGCTTGTAGATTAATAAGGAATAATTATTATTTAGCCTAATCTTTATCTTTTCTAATTTCTGTGCTGCAGTATCATAAGATACATAACTAGAGCTTTCAAAATTGGTCTTAAACAAAAATTCTAAGATGTGTGCATATGAGTGGAATACTTAATACATCACTAACAAGAATTGGTAAGGACTTACCTGAAGGAGCAAATTTAAAAAGTGTTTCTACTGCTATCATTTTCATATTTCTTTAATTTGATGGTAAAATATGTTTTGATCATTGATATATTACATCACTCTAAGGGATATGGAACTTGCCTTATGTCCAGTAAGAATTTCAAATAGAAAAGTCTTCTTGAAAATGCAATGTTATGGAACGGTTAAAAGTAAAACTTCATTTCCATAAGTCTTTGCTTAACTTGAAGACCCAGAAGTAAGCACTTTGAAACAAGTATAGGCTTAAACACCTGGTTTGAAAATAGGCATCAGGTACCAAGTCCTGATACCTTGATGCAGACTGGAGCAGAACAATGCAGGCAAGTAAGGAATACACTGCTGGTTTGTTTGATAGAGTTATTAGTTAGCCAGATATTCTGTACTGTCATAGTCACTTAAAATAGGGCAGTAAATAGAAAATAGCTGGAATAGTAAAAAATAAGCAATAATTCTTTATTCACATGGACTTACATTAAAGAGATTAAAGAGATTAAGGCTGGATTACCCTTTTTTACCATGGCATAAATAAGAGCTTTTTTTATATAGAAGTCATGCTGATTTCAATGTTGTGATGGATTGACCCTGGCTGAATGCCAGGTGCCCACTAAAGCCTTCTCAGCTGAAAAGAGGAGAGAAAATATAAAGAAAGGGTCAAGATTAAAGGCAGGGAGAGAACATTTACCAATTATCATCATGGGCAAAAGAGTCTTGACTTAGAGAAATTTAATTGAATATATTAACAATCAAAATCAGAGTAGGGTAATGAGCAGTAAAACTTTAAAACGGGTTTTAAATCTTAAAACCACCTTCCCCCAATCCCTCCCTTCTACCTGGGCTTAACTTTACTCATTATTTTTTCTGCCTCTTCTTGCCTGGCAGCACACACATGTGGATGGGGAATAGGGGCTATGGTCAGGTAATCACATGCCTCTGCTGATCCTTCCTCTTCAGGTGGAGGACTCCTCACACTTTCCCCCTGCTCCGGTGTGGATTTTCTCCCATAGGAGACAGTCCTTCACAATCTTCTCCAACATGAGTCCTTCCCATAAGCTGCAGTTTTTTGTTAACTGTTCCAGAGTGGGTCCCTTCCATGGGGTCACAAGTCCTGTCAGCCTGTTTCAGCATGAGTTCCTCTCTCCAGGGTCCACAGGTCCTGCCAGGAGCCTGCTCCAGTGTAGGCTTTGTTGCTGATAATAAGTAATAAATCAATAATTGATTTATAGTGTTTTAGCTGAACACTACCTTTGAGAGAGTGGATTTGAACAACCACTTGAATTTCAGAGTAATACTTACATGTGTATATAAAAATACCCTTAGAATATCTGTAGGATGACTATTCTTTTTCCTTCTTTGTAACATAATACAAAATACATATCTAAAATGCGCATACACTGATTTAAAGACAATAATGTCACTGAGAGCATTTTACTTTAAACTTGAGTTGTAATTCTCAAAGTCATTTTTTGGTTGGACTGCAAGAATCTTCCCCAAAGTACACTTCTCATGTATTTCACTTAGCTTGCGGTCAGTTAATTTTTATCCACGGTTGATATAATCTCCTTGATCAAAACCATCAGCCATTTGAGTAAAAGTTATTTTGCATTTACTTACATTTCTCTTTCAGTTAGATAGTGTTCTCTACCTCCTTGGTAGAGAAACTGCTTGGCCCTTCCATGCCTAATTTGAAAGGTAATGATGTAGGTTTGCTACAATCTGCGGAGCTGCAGTGACTCACAAGAATAAACAGTACTTGGAATTTGTTAAATAGTCATTAAAAGTTACTTGATATGAACATTAATATTTTCTTTGAGTTATTTAATATTGCAGGCTTGAATTCATGACAATATCAACCGAGAAGTAAATGTGGCACTGAAAGTGATTTATTCTTGCAGTAATGGAAAAAATCTTCTAGTAATGCATGTTTAGGGACCAGAGAGGGTCCCTAACTGGAGAGGGATGTTAGAATAAAAATAAATAAATAAAGCAGTTTTTTCTAGGGAGTTGAGTATTTAGGTTGAAGCTACTGAAGCCCCAGACTTTGAAACACATTTGTTTTAAGTATCTTACTTAGCCTTGGCCAATTGGCATAATTTTATCTTTAGCTTGTATATTATTGCATTGAGTGATGTTTTAAGAAGGGTCACCTTTTTATTTGCTTTAATCTCTGGAGTGCTATGTAATGGCAGAGTTTTTGTATGGTTGGGCATATTGTCTGTTCCAACTTCTGTATTTGTGTCTGAAGAGGCTGCTTTTTCACTATGCTTTCATGTTCAAATAGCATCTTAATACTCTCTATTTGCTATGTGTCACTGAGTTATAAATCAGGCTTCAGATCACAGGCTTTTGTAAGTTGTAAATCTTCTAGCAAAGATCAGTCAGAAATTAATTTAGAATTCTGAAACTATCTGCAGTGGTATGCTAGGCAAATAGCATTGCTTTATATTAAAGGACAAGCTAGAAAGTTACTCATTTGTAGCATTAAAAAAATAATTTTTAAATTATTCTTTACTGTTATTTGTTATTGGCAGTATATCCAGGATCAGAGCTGCCTGACCTTTCCTATGGCTTGTGTACCTTTCCACCTGAGACAACTCAGTGAGCTCTGACATTTGCCAAGCTGCACAAAGCCCTAGGAAGTTTGCTGTCTGTCTTGTGGGTGAAGTCACTAAGGTGTCTCTGTATTGTGCAAGGTTGTGCCCAGGGAGCTCCACAACAGACAAATGTCAAGGGGCTTGAGAATAGCAAAGATTCTGTTGCAGGGACCATGCTATGATGCAAAAATCAGGTCACATTGAATTTTAGTTGTGGAGCACAGGAAAGCTACATCTTTAGCTGACAAGTTTAAACAAAGGATAATGATGAAATATTTGTGCACATTTCAATTGCAATGTATAAAGGAATGGGCGCAAGAAGTGGTTAGGAATTTGAGACACCCAATCTGAAGGACATGAAACTACTTTCTTACCTAGGGTTAGGCTCCTAGCCAATTTCAAAGAAAATTATTTACACCCCCTCATTTCCAAAAGTATTTCCCAGCTGCTTGTGAAATAAAAACAAGGAGGTATTTTAAGTATTTGCCAAAACTCAAAATCAAGTTATTTATACCAGGGTTTTCTTAAGCCTAACTTCATCATACTTTCTAAAAATTTTGTAGTAATGCTTAGAGATACTAAAATATAAAGTCATCCTAATAAGCTTCCTAGACCTTATCTTCCTTGGTGTAAATGGAATTTTCAGAAGAGTGTTTTGATAATGCAGTTATCAACCTGCATGAGAACCATGCCATGAGAACACCTGGCATATTCTTAAAAAGACTGTAAGGATCCCAAGTGACATATCCAAAACAATATCCTTTCAAAGAAACCTTCATTAAATTTGTTCTGGTGTATGCTGTAAGTTTCAGTAACAACCTTTCAGTTCTGTTTTCCACACCTTATTGAATTTGTTGAATTATTTTTATAGAGTATAATAGGAATTGTGCAAGAAGTGTAAATATTAAAATTACAAAATTCCACCATATGCTTTACTAACTTTTGTTCTTCCAAAATAAAAAATAAAACAAAACAGTGTGTCAACTAAATCACTAATTTGACTACAATTTGTAGGTAAGAGATTTGTGCGCAAAAATTCAAGATAAGACAATTATATTCACTTTACTACTTCTGGCAGCTCTGGAGCGACTTTGAGATAATTACCCTACCTTTATACATATATATATATATATATATATGTGTGTGTGTGTGTGTAACTTCTTGAGGTCCCGCTGCTTAGTGTTAAGAATAATTAATTAATAGATGTAACGGAACAATCACCTTCCATTTCCTCTTGTGCTCATTTTTTTCATAAAAATTTTTCCATCTCCTGTCCCTTATCCTCAGAGGTGTAATTATAGCAATACCACTCCTCCAGAGTTATATTTATACTCTTATAAAAGTCCCCATTTTTCAGTTCTACCAATATGGAAAGATTGCAAGGAGTCTATTAATAGCATTTTTTACCAAGTAATGGCCTTTTCTTACATTTTCCTTAGAAGTAACTCAGTAGCTCTTGTTGTTAGGTCAGATGCTTTCTTCCTATAATAAAGTTCACCAATGTCGACATCATCAAGAACATTTTCAGAGGGGGAAAAGTTCTGACCTATGACTTACCTTTTATTTATAGTGATACAATAATCATTGAAAAATTATAGAAGTCCTTGACTATCTCCTCTGAGCATTCTTCTGTTTTAGGGGTTTATTACTCAGTCACAAGTTTCTAATTCTTTTTGAGTGTAATTCTGATTTTCCATGCATTCAAAACTATAGCTCCATGCTTTAATACACCAGCATTTCTCACCTCTTAACTGTTACAGGTTATCTTTCTTTGCTTGTTGATTTCTAAACACTTGATTTTACAATATTTATTTATTGACATATTCCTATTGACCTAACTGTGTAGGTTAAAAACCAATTTTCCTGAGAGCTGCCATAAAAAAAATTTGTTATGTAAAAGACAACATTCTTACTCTTTTCTCTCTTTTCTTTGGTATTTAATATTCATTAAAAGAACAGTGTATTTTATTCATTAACAAAAAAATACTTATTTGAAATAAGAGATAATTGAACTTTCAATTGCTTAGGTAAAATTTTTCAAGGGTGATTTCCACTTGGTTTTAACTAGAAGGATTTTTAGGTTTTATTCCATATGTGTTTGTATTTCCTATTGTTATTTTTATTGTTCTCATTGTACAAGCCAAAATTTATACTGCTATTGAGCAGATTTGGATCTAAATTAGCTGTCTTGAATACTGATAAAGGTGTAATTATTGCAAGACAAGGTTCCTGACAGGATATGGGGATCAGCATTTGCAGAGCCTAAACAGGTCTTGTAGCTTTTACTGAATTTTTGGCTGATTGCAGCAGGCTTCATCACCCTGTTACCTCTGTGAAAATAAAGGCTGTGTCTTTACACAGCTGCAAATCACCCTTGCTGGAATGCAAAGGTCTGATATACTTTTGTTAGTATGTCATGAGCAAAGCATTTGTTTAAACCTTAAGTATATTCTTTAAATATATATTTCCAAGTTATGGTACCCATTTCTTCAGAATAATGACTTCTATAGGTATGATGTAGAAAGGATAACCAAAGGTTATTACAGGGTTGGTCAGTGCCAGCACTGTTGGCCAATTTGACAGCTAATGAACCAATATGATGTTGAAAGTCCATAATGTTCCAATGAGCCAGTCATTAAATGCTGTAATGAAAATTTTTTAAAGGGATTATTACTGTTCTAAACTACATTTAGTGATTTGTAGTAGACATTTTCTACTTGATATTTGCATTACAGAATAGAATCATAGAATCATTTAGCTTGGAAAAGGCCTTTAAGATCATCGAGTTGAAACATTAACTTACAATTGCCAGGTCTACCACTAAACCATATCCCTAGGCACCCCATCTTTGGGTTTTTTGGATACATCAAGGAATGGTGACTCAATCACTTCCCTGGGCAACCTGTTTCAATGCTTGGCAACACTTTCAGTGAAGAAATTTCCCAACATCCAATCTAAACCTCCCCTGACACAACTTCAGGTCATTTTCTCTTGTTCTATCAGTTGTTACTTGGGAGAAGACACCAACCCCCACATGGCTGCAGCCTCCTTCCAGCTAGATGTAGAGAGTGATAAGGTGTCCCCTGAACTCATTTTCTCCAGGCTAAACACCCCCAGCCCCCTCAGCCTCTCCTCATTAGCCTTGTGCTCCAGACCCTTCAGCAGCTTTGTGACCCAAAAGACCCAGCACTTCTTGTTGACCCTCATACAATTGGCCTTATCCCATCCAGCCAGCCTGTCCAGATCCCTCTGCAGGGCCTTCCTGCCCTCCAGCAGATCAACATTCCTTGGAGTCAGGCACTTCTTGAAATCACTGCAGCTTGGAGTCATCTGTAAACTTCCTGAGAGAGCTTCCCCTCATCCACATCATGGGTAAAGACACTAATCAGAAACAGTCCCAGTACTGACCCCAGAGACACACTACTTGTGACAGTCCACCAGCTGGCTTTAGCTCCATTCACCACCGCTCTTGGGGCTCAGCCATCCAGCCAGTTTTTCACCCAGCAATGAGTGCACCTGTCCAAGCCATGAGCAGACAGTTTACACAGGAGAATGCTGTGGGAAAGGGTGTCAAAGGCATGACTAAATTCTGCATGGGCAACATCCACAGCTTTGACCTCATCCGCTGAGCAGGTCACCCTGTCATACAAGGACTTACAGTTAGTCAAGCGACTAATAAATTATGAGGCAATGAATTTGGAAATTCTGTAATTCCTGTGTGTTCATCAAGCTAATGTCTACCAGCTACAAAGCCAGGCATACAGGGGTACACTAGGTTAGTAATTGTTACTGACTCAACCAACAGAATACTTACCATACTTTTCCTGCTGATATGTTGACTTCTATTTGTATTTCTTTATATTGGAGGCTATAGAGTGCTATGATCCATTTTTATACCAGTTCAATGTCAATTTAAAATAAGTTGTGAATTGTAATTGAGAATATGAAGAAGGGAGTCTAACAGCAGAAGTTTGATAATCCTGTGGACTCAAATGCTACTTTCACCTTCATGCTGTACTCATGTAACACTTTATTACATTTCTGTAGGATTAGGCTGAAAGCACAAAAAGCTTAAAATCAATTCAAGGCTAAAAGAAATTCAGACTAACTCTTTATCTCCCTACAAAGCTCATTCATTCGCTGCCTCCAATCCTGTTTTCATTCATTTTATCAGGAAAAGAACTTCAGGGAAGTAATTCCTTGTAGCTGAAACAGTGATCTGCAGATTAATTAATCCTCTCTTCCTCCACTAGACTCATTCACTTACTAATACTTAAAGTTGAGTTACATTTGTTACCCTTCAGTGAAATGGGAAGTTTTTATGTTTTAGAAGACTGTGGATTATTGTAATTTTTTTTGACAAATCTCTTGACCTTATCTTCAGTACAAAAAGGTGTCATACTAAACCATGTCTGTAATATTAAGTCAGCTAATTTAAGACTGACCAGAATTTTGTGATCATTATAGATTAGGATGGGCTACATCAGTCATAATTAATCTGAACTTGGACCAGAGCTTTGTCATCATTCAGTTCACCCAGTGTAAAATGATTCTTTGTCTACCTCAGGCTCGTGGTAGTGGTCAGCCTCATGATAGCTTACTTGGCGCTTCACAGCTCATCTAACATATTAATAGAATTCTGCAGTACATCTTAAAATCATTCTCAAGTAAAAATATTTTTTTTTATTTCCATCTATTCTTCAAAACCTATTCTATAGGTTTTTCAAAAATCTTCTGTCTTTGACATGTTCTACATATTTATTTGACCACATTTGTTGCAGGAACAAGGCAGTCTACCATTGCCACAGTGCTCGCCAAGCGGCCAGGTCGGGGAGCTGAGCACTGGGCAATGGTCTCACCGCCTGCCACGGCAGGGGGAAGGGGCAGAGGGAGTGCGGGAGGCTGGGAGAGGTCCGGGCAAGGCTGCCTCAGGCACCGGTGGGGAAGGCGCATGGAGAGACAAAGGAACGAGGGATTCTTGTTGGGGAAACAGGAACGAGTTTATTGGGGGTCGGGGAGGAGAGCCAAGAAGAGCTAGGAGCAGCCTCTGACAGGGGTTTTTTTACCCCACTGCTCAGGGCGGAGCAAACATGAACCAACCAGCAGCACCACAGACAAGGGGTGTAACAGAGGCGGGGTACACACAATTTAACCACTGGGGAGAGAGGCAGGCGGCGAGGACGAGCTCGGGCCAGTGACAGAACCAAGGGGGGGCACAGCGGTGGCCATTGCAGACGGGCAGGGTGCCACGTCTGTCCCGCCTTGGGCAAAGAGCTTTCCCGCCAGCCAGCCCGGGGGTGTCTGTGTTTGGGCGGGCAGCCATACTGGGGTTCCTGGGCTCAATGAGGACCAAACCACTGGGCCTCTTGTCCAGCGGGGTACAGGGCACCCTGGCTAGGGCTATGGCTCACTGCAACATACCATAATTTCTTAATGCACGTTCTTACAATTGGTGGAACTGGAACACAGAAATCTACTAGAGGCTAGATTGTCAAAAGTATTTAGTGGACCCATTCTTATTGGTTCGATACCAGACATGATTGTAATGGAGTGACATATCTAATTATCTATAAAATTTGGGCCAAATAATTCAAACGAAAGCATGCAGGAAGTGTAACTACATATTAATATTATGCCTTTAATCTTGAGGACTAGGCATTTCTTTTGCCACCAGACTCATTCACCTACTAGTACTTAAAGCTGAGTTACAGTTGTTATCCTTCAGTCAAACAGAAAATTTTTATCTTAATATTTTAGAAAACTGAAAATTTTTTGTTTTGTTTTTGAGGGTTTTTTGGCAAAACATCTTTTATTTTGGCTTAAGATTAGTTTTAGGTTGTGGTCTCAAGAAAAAATCTCTTTGTTCCCGTTATATTTGCTACTAAAGAGTAGTTCAAAATAGAACTTCTAAATTTATCCTGAAGTTTACATAGCTACATTCTTAGTCAGTGCCAGATTGACATTAAAGGTGGCCAATTCAAAATATTTCAAAAGGTTTCATTAAGCTTAGAACTACAAAACACCTTGAGTTATAAAATAAAAGCCTGACTGACTACAGATTTAATGGCTGATGTAAATAGATCCATCATTCTATTATGAAGTATCTGTTTTCATTACTGAGGAAACTCAGTGTTATTAACAGAGTTCTTGAAAGGTTACTTCATAAAAGCTTCACAATTTTTTCATCTCAAGATTAAGAGTGCAGAATTTGTCAACTTTCTATCTTGTCATTCCTAATTTTATTTAAAAGACAGGGTTAACTGCCTTTTGTGTGTTTGTGTCTTGAGATACACAACCCCAAACATAATTCCAAAATATTCCTCAGTTAACCACCACACCTTAAAATAGAAATGTGTCCTATCTCTTCAATAAAATATTCATTACAATATAGATCATATGAATTACAGAAGCTTGCATAAAATTAATGTTAAGAAGGATAGCCTTTGGGTTTTAAAGGATCACAGGAAGCAGAGAAATAGGAAGTCAAGATTTTAAAGTGGAGAGGTATTTACAAGGAAGCAGATACCTATTAATCTAGTAATAATAAAAATTTAGTCTGTTGTGAAAATTGTTTAGGTTTATATATGGAGATTCTAAAGGAAATGCAGTTAAAACCATGTAGAAAGTAGGAACCAGAGGAGCATATATAGTATGAAAATGTGTTGTGTGGATGCGATCAAGAGAGAAAGGGGAAGAAAGAGCATTTCCTTCATTTGGCAGAAGATCCAAAAATAACCTACTACTTCAATCTCTGATTTGTAATATTCTTTATTTTGAAATTGGTCACCAGAGGACAGTCTTAATCACTCCACCATTGACTGTTGATTGTTCCTGTGATGTTTTGGGGAGTTGATTCTCTTTGAGTTTGTACTTTTTTAAACATGATTACTCAAACATTTCCCTTATCTAAGATATGACCATGTGACATTGTTGAAAGGCTTATCCAGCTGATGAGATAAATATTGAGATTTAGGGGTTTTAGCAGATTTTTTCCAAGTCTCTCACACAGTACTAGTGAATGGAATGTGTTTGTTTCATATTTTGCAGTTTTTTAGCTTCACAACAGCTATAAATACTGTTTATTTCATCATTAAATAGTTAGATTGAATATAGCATGGTACAAAGCGGACAGGCATCCTTTCCTCATTGAGATAAAATAAACAATTTTTTTTCATTTCAGTGGGGTGAAAACAAGTTAATTTTATGTACTTATTTTTTGTAACTGAAACTGAGATCCGGTTTAAATACCTGTACTCACATTTACCTATGGTATATAACCTTTTGCCTGTGGATGGCCAAGTTTCTACAATGGTTATGCCCTACCATGGTTTTTCATATTTCTGAAACCTGAGTGCTGTTGTAGTGTTCTCAATTGGTATCTTATTCCTGGGTAAAGTACACTTTACTTAGGAACCACAATAAAAAGTCTTTAATCTTTGAAACACGGTCAGAAAACAGTATTTTCTGCACTAAAAAGTTAGTAGCCATTATAATTTCCAAGTCATGGATCTCCAAATGTGCATGTAATAGGTTATGCATGCCCTGTATATCTGCTGCTTAAGACAGAAAAATAATAAAAGGGTAAGATATGAAGGCCCTTTAATTTTATGTTGTACAATCAAAAGGCTTATAGTTTCCAGGTAACATCACAAAGAGCTTAGTAACTGCTACCCATGAGCACATATAGTCCATGAATTGTCAGCTGATAGAAAATACAGAAACCATCCACATTCCTTCAACACATGGCATTTGAAATATCACTGTATACAATTACTGAGAGGAGGTTTTGTATCATCCAACTCAGAGACTAGAATTTCTGGTTTACTTAAATCTAGCTTCATATATGGCCAGACTCATTATTTTGAAGATGAAGGCCAGTTTCTCTTTCTGTCATTTCTCTTTAGCTAGATTTACATACACACATGGAGGTAGCTTAAGGTTGCTACAGCTCCTGTTCCTGACAAGTTTCTTGTGAGATCTAGGCAACTAGCAAAACCAGCAGGTGTTGCCTCTCTACTAGCAGGTCATTTACTTAGGATAAGTGAGTGGGTAGCCAGGAAAAAGATGGACAGTAAAAGATCAAACCCACAAGAACTTTTTAATTTTCCTTGTCTTGGTCATCATATGAGTGCAGCCAAGTGCAGTATTTGTTTGGTGGAAGGCAGGTATATGGCTATAAAAATAAATACAACAATTTTCCTCTGAAAGTTATCACACACTAAAGAATTGTCTCTTCTAAATGTATATCTTTCAATTCATCTTGTGAGAAGTACGACCCTTTAAGCAAGCCTATAAGATTCAAGTAAACACATTGCTTTGTCAGTATGTAGTTTCTAATCCATACAGAGCTAGTTAACATCTCTAAAGTAGACTGTTTTAGCTTTGGTGGATGTTAAGGGAAGGAAATTGAATTACCTCAATGTAAAAGAACATTTGCAGGCATATGATATTATCATTATATTTTTTTAGAGATGGTTGAAGAAAGTATTATTGTAATGGGCTGGCTGTTACACTTGCCATGCAAGGCCTCCATATATTGAAACACTAGATGCATAAAATAAAGCTTTCTCAGTCAGTGAAACAGAATTTTTCGTATTCTTTGGGGAAAAAAGTAGACTTCAGGAAATATCTCCAACAGTGTTGAAGTATCTATGTTTTCAAGACCACCTGCTGTATACTTTTAAAACTAGTAAGAATAAAACTCAGTGCCCAACAGAGCCTGTTTGAATTCTAATGGCTTCAGTAAATGCTTCCTGGTAGAATGGAGAGAGTCTGTCTTAAATGCTGCTGGCTCTACATACCTTTGCGGCAGGTGGGATTGTTCTTTCTCTTGTTGAACACCAATGGTAGGTGAACTGGAAATAGAGAATGAACCTTGTTTTGTATGGTATTTTCATTCTTTTTACTGAATGAGCAATTTCCTTCTATTTGTGTTTCCACTTTGCATCAGGATTTCCAGGTAGGTTGATGCTTTGGCATATGTAATAATACATCACTTCAGGTGAAACTAAGATTTTCTGTTGTTTTGAAGACTGAGTACAGGACAAGCTCACCAATACATTTCAGCAGCCTTGTGCCTGTTGGCACAAAGCAGCCATGAACCTGACTTAACAGACTAGTTAAATTGGTTTTATGGCCTCTATGTGTTGTGGGAATATTGTAAAACAGCTGGAGTGCATTGCTAATGTATCTGGTCCTAAATTGCTTGCACTGTATGAATTGTGGTTGTACAGCTGTCCCACAGAGACCCTCTCAAAACAGCATTCATCTAGAGGCACTGCACCAGCAAACTGGGGCTTTGAAGGAAGGCACCTGCTACATACCACATTAGATAGCTTTCATCTTAGTAGACCTGATGTACTTCAAAAGCATCATTAATCTCCTTTCAGTTAAAAGAATAACTGACTGAGACCTCAGAAACGTCTGTATAAATATAGTGCAGATCAGATATGCATGTTCAAAGGGAAGTGCCAGTCATTGCTCTTACTGCATTCTGGTTCAGGTCATGAAAGCATATTGTAACCCATATTTTGAATGAAGTGAAACACAGCTCTGCACTCTGGTAGTAGCCCTACTGGGTCCCAACAATTAATAAGAATTAAGTCTACAGGACTAGACTAAAATTTATCCAAAATACATAGCCCTACTCCCCCTTCTTCAATGATGGAGTGCAGATGCTTACCAATAACTCACTCCATATCTGCTCTTACTTGTGCTCTTCTACTTGCTAATGCCCACAGGAAGAGGTAAGGAATTGGTCCATGATATGTCCAAGCTGGAGAAATTCTAGGTTTCCTGATATTGCCTGAGTTCTTACCATAGTTTCTGGATGCTTGAGGTGGAATTCTAGCCCTTTGTGGAACCCAAGATGAAATCCTTCCTTTATATGATATCACAGCAGAAGTTTTCAATAGGTTTTCCTCAAGTTTTCTCTTTTGCAACTTACTTTTTCTAAAACTTTATTGTAATAGTATATTCTATCTCCAGCTGCTCACTACAAGAATTGCTTGTATGTTCTGTGGATATAGAATTCTCAGACTCTGCACACACACACACACAAACTCTTTCCCCTCCTCACCAAGAATTGTGAGTTAAGACTTACTGGGTAGTTTTTCTGAGGTAAAAGGTAATTCTGCCCTTAATACAGCAATGCCAACATAAAGCTGGTGTAGGGATGCTGTTTACATAGGTAACTCTTGAGTAACTTCATACTTCATGACTGTCAAAACAAACTTTTTCTGTCTCCTATTTCCCAAATGCTTACTGCTGAGTGTCTTGTACTCGAGACACACCTTTGTGAGGAATTCATGGTGATGAGCATTAGCTATTTATATCCTGCTCCTTAATGTAGTGCTTCCACTTAGCTTTGTATTTTATCTGGTATTTTGGGGGAGGTTGAGCCAGAGATGAGCTCTCCTGCTGTAGGGAAAAGATGAGATTTTTTCAACTCAACGTCAGAGGGAAAAAGCAATGCTGAAGATTAATTGAATCAATTAGAGGAAAATACAATATGCTGACTTAAATGCATAAACAATGGGGTTTCTACTGTTGCCCTATGTACTTATATTTTAATTACCATCAGTTTGTCAGCATAAATCTTCAAGCATTGTACATTATGAAGTGCTAATTAGTAAATCGGTGTCGCACTGAACGTTGGCTTCAGTTTAAAAACTAACTGAAGATTCTATCAAATCCTTGACCCCAAAAGTCACATTGTTTAGGCCTGGTGGAGATGGCATTAAGAAAATAAAATGCTTGTACAAACACCTGTTATGTCATAGAATCATAAAATCTTTCAATGGTTTGGGTTAGAAAGGTGTCTTAAAGATCATCTAGTCCATCCAACCCCCTGCTGCCATGGTCAGGGATATTTTCAACTAGATCAGTTTGCTCAGAGTCCAGTCCAATCCATCCTGAAACACCTTCAGAGATGGGACATCCACATCTTCTCTGGGCAACTACCACACCACCCTCACAGTAAACAAATATCTAATGTCTTAATATCTAATCTAAACATACTTGCATGCTGGTCATTCCCCTTTGTCCTGAATGCCCTTGCAAATAATCTTGCCCCGTCTTTCCCGTAAGTTCCCTTTAGGTACTGGAAGGCTTCAATTAGGTCACCCCAAAGCCTTCTCTTTTCCTGGCTGAACAATCCCAATTCTCTTGCCTTTCCTCATAGGAGAGGTGCTCCATCGCTCTGATCAGTTTGGTAGCCCTCCTTCAGACTCATGGATATGATCAACTATCAGTACATGAATTTTGAAAGCTACATGCAGATTGCACACTCAAAAGTTGCCAAAAATAAAAAAATACATAATCATCCTTAACGTTCTTACTGATCTTTTCAGTAACCAGCAGTTATCTATAGAGGTTTAACTGTCTGAGTGTCTCAGTTATTTAATCTAGCTTTCATCCAGGTCTTTCAATTAGTTCCAGATGTCTTTTGAATAGTTACATCTATCCTTTTGTTACTTTCTACAAACTATATTACATAAACAGTAGTTTGGAAACTCAGTTTTTCTTGGATAGTCAATTCTAATTTTTTTGTTTGTTTGTTTTTTAAATGCAATGTGACAAACTATATTTGTGTGATCAATTTAAAAGGAACACTGCAAAGTCTTCCTGCTGTTGTTGCCAGGTCTTTGAGGACAGGACTCTTACTTGACTGGATTTACATTTGTGTAATGGTTTTGATCAGAATCGAGTCAGATTTGAGTTTGAAGGGTAGAATATAGTATGGAGGCAAATAAACACAGGATTTTAATTTAAAAAATGAAATCTAGAAACTAGTCATTCATAGGATTCCACTGTTGTATCTCTTTTCTGTGATGCCCAGTGACAAGACCCAAGAGAATGGCCTGGAGTTGTGTCAGGGAATGTTTAGGTTGAACATCAGAAAAAGATTCTTCACCCACGGAGTAGCTGGGCACTGGAACAGGCCGCCCAGGGAAGTGGTCACAGCAACCAGCCACAAGCCTGACAGAGTTCAAAAAGTGTTTTCACAATGCTCTTGGGCACATGGTGTGACTGTTGGGGATGGTGCTGTGCAGGGCCAGAGCTGGGCTCCGTGATCCTTGTGGGCACCTTTCAACTCTGCTTATTCTGTGAGTCTGTGAAATAGTAAATACAACCATTCTTTGGTGGGGCCAGCTAATACCCATACCCACCCACAATCTGAAGGACCAGTTTCTGGATTTCATTTTATTAATTTAAGAAATTTCCTACCAAAAGTGTAAAGAGAAATAGGTAAATTTTTCATGTTTTCAGAGACTCTGTAGCTGTAGCAAAGCCTTGCATACATTCACATTATGTCGTTAAGTAATGGATTCTTACAACTGAGAGATGTCACATAGATTTTTTGATTTTGTAGGGCCAAATGACATTACATTTATGAAGCACAGTCTATTTTACTAGCAACATTAATACTTAAATCTGTTTTTCATGCTACTGTGAATTCACATTCTGTCTGAACAAAGGAGATAAAATTTATGCTGATAAAATTCTCTTCTGTACTGAAACTTTAAATGTAAAAGTGAATCTGAAGAATTTACTATTACAGAGAAAAAAATATGCTTTTAATCTTGAGTGATCTTTTGATCAAATCATGTTTTTCTGGCTTTATCCTGTATGTAGTTTATAGCAGTTCACAGATGGCTGTCCATTCACAAGGCCAAGTACTGATTTATAGTAGCACATTTTTAAAGATAGACCAATGAGAAGGAGTAATTGTGGGATAACTCATAAGAAGCAAAGCAACATAGCAAATCACTAACCACAGGTAAGGTCTGCAAGGGAGCAAAATGCCAATTTTAGAAAATTGCTTTTCTCAACTTGAAAACCCTAGCTAGTATCCAAAACCAAAGAGAGCTGTCAGTAGAGAGAGATGTTGAGGAAAATTGGCCTCAGTCACTATGCTAAAAACATATTTATTTCCATTAATATCACTTATTTTCATATGAAGCAGGCTCTTTTTAAGTGGCATTCCCTAGTTTTTTGTTTGTTTTTCAATTAAACAAGTTGATTGACTGCTTGACACCTATCTGAGACATGTAGATATTTTATGGTCAGTTTTCAAGGTGCTTGTCTTTGTTTTCACTGTACAGAAATGCTCTCAAGACTATTGTTTAAAAAAATTACTTCCAGGGAAGCAGTGTCATTCTGGCCATCCTAAGTTTGGCTGGATTTTCATATTCCAAATCAACAGGCATGTGAGATATTACAAAGGACTGAACAGTAAGAAAGTGCAAACTAGATTAATCCTCATTTTAAAAGCACTATGGTTTCATTTGTGTTTCTAAATCTGTGCATAGAACCTTAGCATTGGGCTCTTACTATAAAGGGAAAATAATGAATTTTAATTAATTAGAAATTAATATAATCATTGTGTAACTATAATAGATAATTACTCATATACAATATTATATTAATATAGAATTAAACTATTATCTGTATAAGATTTGAATGGTTTTGCATTCACCAAATGGACTAGTAACTTTTCTCAAAACTATTTTTTTTTATGTATTCTTAACAGAAGGTAACTTAACTTTATTACTGATCTTTCATATCTGATATGTAAACACTCCACTCTAAAAAGATATAAACAGTTGTTATTATAGTAATATAATAATAAAATAATTATTATATTCTTCATTTCTTTAATTAATGTTTTAATACCAAATATATATATTCAGATGAGCATAGGTGAACATAGACAAAATGTTCAGCAGCAGAAACTTTATTGTGTTACATATCTGCTTGAGAATTAGGTACACTTTAAAAGATAGTACACCTTCTGCTGATCTCAGTCAAGTTTCTGTGGGGTAGGTAAATCTAAAAGGTGTTGGTGCAAGCCTGAAAGTAACTGTCTATGTCTATGGCCCAAGAATTTCTGTGGCTGTATTAAAATTTCTGTAATATAATTTTTCTTGTGAGTGTACCACCTCTGAGTAATCAGATTGTTTCTAAAATATGAGGGAGAAAGATATTCTTCATTGTAGTAGCAAAGGCTTCAAAAAGATTAGACATGCTCTAGTTTTATAGAAATCCTTTTTCAAAAAATATTTACATGAATAACGTTAATATTATCGCAAGCAAATAATAACAAGCACTGGGTCACAAAAGGTGTCCATGGTTGTTTTGAGCTTAGGGCAGATAAACATTCAGTTACCAAGCAGGTCAAAACAAAAATATGATAGACCATTATCTGTGTAAGTTCCAGATTTTTCTGTATTCATTAGCTGTGCATGTAACTGTATTTCTTGAAAACTAAAAATTCTTTTTAATATATTCTTCCCAGAAGGTTTATTATTGCTCTTTCAGATCTGATATATTAACACTCCAGTCTGAAAATTATATACAGTTAAACTTTATACAATCAGCTGTTCAACATATGTGTTGTGCTCAAGAGTGGTATAATATCTGATTCATTTTTCCATTGAAAAATAATCTTATTTATGACCATAACACAGAATTAAATCAAGGAAGTTTACCGGGAAAATGCTAAATCTATTTCACATGACAAAGGACAGCGTAAATGGTCCTTCACAATCCTATTTGCTGATCTGAATGTGATGTCATTTAATTCTCCATAAGAACATAAGAACTCGCTAAAAAGTAATGGTTGGAGAAACTGAATGGGCCATTTTGCCTATTTCCTCACGATCTGTTTTCAGCAAACTTTTGACTCGCAGATGAAAGGCAGTGCTGATTTCTTTAGTCAGCTTTGTCTGAGGCAGACCCACACCAGACTTTAGCTTGCAGGAGCTGGCATACAAATGAGGTGAACCAACACCAGCAACTGCAGGAAGTTGTGCCACTAAAATATAATGGAGCTTATTCCTTAGAACAAACTTCACCTCTAATCATTTACCTGTCAGGAATCTGTATTGGGAAATTGTTGGCATGCAGTCCATCCGAGTGCATGAAAATACAAGAGACTTCCAGTAATACCCACTAATGGGGTACACTGCATAAATTTCTCTAGCTGAAAATATTTAATATGGAGGAAAAGACTGAGCAGTAATTTGCAGGGGCCTTCAGAATAGAGATATAACCAAGTACATACATAAACAAACTTTTTCCCAAAAGCCTAGCCAAGAGTGCTAGCTATTAACAGAACATTAGTAGTAACATTTGTAGTCTAAATAACAAGTAATTAGCCAACCACATTAAACAATAATGAGAGCTAGTAATCATTTTTTTATCAGCAAAATTAGCCTGGACTCATTTTAGAACAACATTTAATACAAACAGCTTAATGAATATGTAAAAGGTAAAAGTTATGCACAGAACCAAATGTTCTCTGCAAACCAAAGATAATTACTGTATCTTGACTGTTATGCATGAACTTCTATAGAACAGTCGTTTCCCCACTGTTCATTCTTGGGCATGCATAAATTATGGCAGTTTGCTGTTAGTGTGTCCAAAGGACTTAGTTTCATATGGGAATGAAATAAATTGCTGATCAATTTTGATAACACTCTTTGATCTGAATTTTTGATACACAATCTTTGAGAAGCCTATCTAAAGAATAATAATAAATATGAGTGGAAAATATTTTTACAAGAGTATAAGGGCAAAGCAAGTATCTTCTTTCTCTATGTAGTACTAAATAATGTGTTGAAGAGTAGGCTGGATTTATATGGACATTACTGGTGTCCTGCACTTTGAGTGCATAGAACTAACCCATAAACATGGGTTTTTTTCCACTGAGAACTCAGTGTCTTGAAACTGATGGTGAAGTGTGATGGCCTGTAAGATGATTAAGGGTTTGAGCACCTCTCCTATGAGAAAAAGAGAATTGAGATTGGTCAGACAGGAGAAGAGAAGGTGACATAATTGCAGCCTGATGTACCTGAATGAACCATAGAAGAAAGATGGAGAAAGACTTTTTTTGAGCAGCATATCATTACAAGACAAAGGGGAATGGCGTCAAACTAAAAGAGAGTTGGTTTTAATTAGATATTGGGAAGAAATTCTTACTGTTAGAGTGGTGAGACACTTGAATGGGTTGCCCAGAGAAGTGGGGGATATCCCACCCCTGTACGTGTTCAAGGAGAGCTTGAATGGGGCTCTGAACAACCTGGTTACGGAAAATGTGTCCCTGCCCATGGCAGGAGGTTAGAACTATATGATTTTTAAAGTCCCTTCCAACCCAAGCCATTCTGTGATTCTATGATAATCATTTCATATGTCCTGGAAGCTATGCCTGTATGACTGAAGTTATTATTCTTGATTTTGTCTTGTGGGACAAAAGACTCAAACAGCATTTCCAGTAAGTGTCTTTTCAAACAATACCATTCTGAAGAAATGAGACCAAACCCTGTGTCTTGTCTTTAGCCTCACTTGCCTTAAAACTGATTGAGCTGGTATTCCCTGGCAGAATTCCTCTGTTCAATACCCTGATTTTTGTCTGTATTTTCTCAAGTAGACCTTCCAAGATTCTTCAAACCTGTTGAACTGAGGAAAAAACTCAGTCCCTTTTACAGCACCCTCTGTAATTTAGACACTGTTATACACAGTCTGCATCTATGCTTAGAAATACAGTATTTGTAGTACCTTATGAAGAAGTTAGATAACACTGCAATAGAATTAGAACAGGTCATGACAACCAAAAGCCAAAGTTGATTAAGTCAAAGTGTGGCAAGTCAGCATATATTAAATTAGGCAAAGACTTTCAGAGGAAGTGTTTTAAGCATTCTGTGATAAACATTCGGCAGCTTCAGTATACCTGAACCACCACTCATTTCTACTCAACCATTTGACATGATGTCTCAAGACTGATTTAAATCAAGTCTTTAGAAATTTGGAGACAATTAATTGTCTCACCTCTGCAATTCTTGTGCTACTGAGATTTTTCACAAATATTACTACAGTGTATTTGATGAATACAAATGAACTTGGCATTGCCAGAATATATTGCCCAATCCTTTATTATACTGTCTTCTAAATAACCTTTTTATTTTGATAAATAAGAAGACATGAATGACAAATTATGTGCAAGTATTTTTAAGGAAAAAACTACTACTACTGAAAATTAGGGACTTGAACTTCTGCTTCCGTTTTCTGAATTTTCTTTGCTTTCAGCAGCACTGTCCCAGTTCATTTATCTCAACTGTGCTAAGCAGAGAGGAGGTATAGGATTAGGATAACCTTTCTGCTGTCTATGAGTATAAGGCCTTCTTATACTTCTTATGTGTTGCTAGTCCTTTCCTCCAATGTGTTTTTACTGTCATACTCAATTGAAGTTAACATGGGAATACTTTATAAAAGCCCATTGTCTGCTACTCAAATATATTTCATTAATATTCATTCATAATTTTTGAGAGAAGTGTCTTAGCATGTTCTTCCTGGCAAAAGCGATGACACAGATCAGGATTTCAGTAATTTTTTTTTACATATAGATGGTGTCATCTATCTATATATAATGTGTAATATATATATATAATCAGGTGATAACAATTTTTATAAAGTTGAATATAGAATTTGTACCTTTGCTAAATGTAGTTGTCTAGTGAACTCCCACTATTAGAGTATGTCAGCAGTTTGTGATAGCAGAAAAAAATAAATGAATGTAACATTATTTACAGTTTGTACATTATGAATAGCAGTACATTGTTTATCTTAATGCATCCTGATAGATGTAAGCAGACATGGACTCCTCAGACATTTCTCTAAGAAAATTCTGAAAATGCCCTCTGTGTTAAACATTAATCTTTTGTTTTGTTTTCAAGCTTTTCATAAGTACTCTAATACAATAGAATTTAATTCTGCTTGGCTACCCAAAGCAAGTTTGTGAAGTGTTTTTCAGCACTTTTTATAATGCTTACAGTTTGGCCTGGTGTTTTCTTGCTGGACAGAAAATGTCTGAAAAAAACAGCTAAAGCATTCTACCTTAACAAAGATGATACTTGGAAATACTCTACTCAACAAATAAAGGCACTATAACTTTTAAGACTAGACACTCATCTTTGTCAAGTGATAAGATCTATGTATTTGTGAAAAAACCCACTTAGGTCTAGTTTTACATTCATGAAATGTAAGTCGTCACAAAAATAAGCAGTATACAAATAAGTTATGTCTTAATAAATTTTGTGTATGCAGATTTAAAAATCCTAAATTTTGTCCCTAAAACATTGTGGACCTTCACAATGCCAGACTTGCACTTCCATTCTGTAGAGATATCCTTGTAGCAATAGAGCAATGGAAAAAGCATTATACTTATATGCTTTCTATTTTTTAACATCTCTATAAAAGTTCTTTTTAAACTCTGGCAACCTACAAACCTCATTATTGAAGTGCAAGGGACATTTTCATTAACCAATTTTTCCATCTGACTGAATTAAAATATTTGTTTTATTGTACTGAAATGTCTTTAGTTCTACCTGGAAGCAGTATTAAGGAATTTGTTAGCACAGAGAAGTTGCAGCTGTACATGTTGCAGTACAAAATGTGATGGTTTATGTGGTTGCTTCACAACAACCAGACTGCTGATGCATTGGCTCTGTTCTTGTTACTAAGTCTTGCATATTCAATACAGAGTAAGAAAGTCATATATAAGAGTATTTTTCTTTCTCAGACACCATCACTCACAGGAAAATTTTGTTGATCAAATTATACCACCAGCAACTTGTCAGCAACTCGATCCTCTTCAGATGCTCACTTCTGACTGATTATCCCTGCCTGCTGGCTGTGGGCCTTCACAGGTGTTACTGAGCAGGATTTGATAAGCAGGGCTCTCTATACTGTACTGAAAAGGAATGCTCCTCCATCTTCTGTTTCTGTGCTGGTGCTCTCATGCACAAAGTTGTAGAAAGCAGTGGAGATTTACTTTAATTGTGCAATGAGGCAGAGGCAATCAAAGGCATGGTGTGAGTGGATGTGGTGAGTAGGGACATGCTGTTTTGTACAGCTGCTCTTCACAAGGGCAAAGAAGGAAGCTGTGGGAACAAGGGTCGGGAGACACAACAGTTAATACCTGTTGTGCCTTTGTTGCTTACCCTCTAAAACTCCTTGAATTAATAGTTTTCTTCTGAAACACATTTTGGGGATTATCTTACTTATTCAGAAAGGATATATTTTTTAT
This sequence comes from Lanius collurio, assembly GCA_020086605.1. Lineage (NCBI taxonomy): Eukaryota > Metazoa > Chordata > Aves > Passeriformes > Laniidae > Lanius > Lanius collurio. The sequence continues at coordinate 22,842,605 of JACBWW010000012.1, read as the reverse complement.
TCTGTATGATGAGTCTTGAGCCTACAAAATTTCCCAGTAATTGCACAGCTGGGAATCACTCTGTCTTCCGATAGAATGAGTGGCAACTGAATTTAATATCAATCTGAAACATTCTACCGGACTTGGACATAAAGTGTGTGCTTGTAACATTAAAATTTTATGTGTAGTAGTAATAACAGGATAAAATATAGGAAGTTTGTTTTAACATGATTTCTGCTGTAATTTCTTTGTTATTTTTATGGTGCCTGAGGTTGCCACATTCTTACAGGAGAATTAGAACAGAAGTACAACACATAGGAATGCTAAACGTTGCTGAATTATATTCTTGTAGTACATGTCTCCACAAAACTGTGCAGTTATTTTGATTGAATATGTTTTGTGGGATTAGAATTTTTTACTTAGTATATTTTAACATAAAGACTTACTTCTCTCAGCTTTTTCTAATTCTTTGAGGTGTGAAATGTCCTCAATTATTTTTGAAAGTTTACTGATCTTGAATATCTTTGGAACTCTAATGTAGTAAATATTTTTTTGTTACTGGTTAGAAAAATTTTATTTATCATATTCTCAGTGTTCTGCTTATATGTTCTCAACTTTTGTGTTCCATATTCTATTTTTTTTTATTTGGTACCTCAAGCATATTAAGCACATGTAAAATTGAGTTTTCTAGTCCCCCCCTTGAGAGAAACATTGCTTAAATAACACATACACAGCAAACAAGTAAATCTTGAGTTCTTGTACTCTATCATCAAAACACTTTGAACAGGAGAGGCAAAAACATCACTGTCAATCACTGACAGTAATTCTACAATTTTTAATCACAACTCTATGTCCCAGGGTGTCATTTTCTGTTAACTTTTGTGATTGTAATTTTGAATTAATATCTAATATATTCTTTCACATTCTGAATATGGTGAATGAGTGATAATCCTCATTTATAATACACATTTCCTGTAACTAAATTATTGGCTGCCTCCACAGAGTGATTGCTTCTCTGTAGAATTGCTTCTTACTACTTTGATAATTTAAGTCTTACATAACAATCTCCTTGTGGGCAGGATTCCTGCTGGTTTTCATGAGGAATTCTGCCTGAGTTTAGTCCAGAAGGTAATGCCAAAAAATATTGCACCTAAAAGCAATCCATTTTCAGTTCTAAAGTTACCAGACCTACTTTGATGTGGTAAAGAACTCAATGGCATATTTAAAAGAGAGATGGGTGTTTCTAATTTGGTTACACACATGGTGTCTGAATTCTGATGCCAATGCAGTTAAAGAGTAAATTTTGAAAATAAGTGAAAAACACCACTGAGAAACCAGAGTGATTTGGATCAAATCCAAGCCAAATGCACCATGGATTGACTTCAGTATCCTCCAGATAAATTTTCCATATTGCTAGTCTGAGACTCAAAGGCTGTATAGGAATGTTTACTCCTTGTGTGTCATGATTTAATTCCAGACAGCAATCAAGCTTCATACAGCTGTTCACTCGCTCTCCCATCAGCAGGATCAAGAGAATGAGAAGGGTAAAACAAAACTTGTGGTTTGAGATAAAGACAGTTTCATATGGAAAGCAAATGCTACACACACAAGCAGAGCAAAATGAGGAATTAATTCACCTCTTCCCATGGGCAGGCAAGTGTTCAGCCCTCTGCTTTCATCCTTCTTCCCCCCACTTTATGTACTGAGCTTGATGTCAGGTGCTCTGGAATGTCCCTTTGGTCAGTTTGGGTCACCTCTCCTGGCTGTCTCCTCCCAGCCTCCCATGAACCCCCAGCTGCCTGGACAGTGTGTCTGTACAAAAAGCAGACAAGTCCTTGGCTCTGTGTGAGCCCTGCTCAGCAATAACAAAATATCTTTTGTATTACCCACCCTGCACTCAGCTCAAGTCCAAAACACAGCCCCACACCAGCCACTGTGAAAACAGTTAATTCTGCTCCAGCCAAAAGTAGCACACCAAGCAAAGAGCCCTTTAGGCTTATCTATGTGTTGTTTCTATGAGTCTCATTTACATTTACTTACTTTTTACATTTTCCAGTCTTGCTGTGACACTGGGACTTTCCTGGTCTTTGCATTCAAAAGCACATTCCATGGCAATGCGTATGCAGTTCCACAGAGATCCTAATTTTGCTGAAGTTTTCAATGGTGTGATCACAATTAAACAACATATACTGTAAACAAGCTCTGGTTCAGGCCACTTTAAGTTTTCTTACTGAGATAGATGATGCAATTTGTTTTACCAGTAATGATGCATTTTAGTTGTGTACCAGAAGATCTTTGACTTTCCAGTACTTTGAGTACAATTGTCATAGTGGGCATTTAAGCAAAGTAGCCAAATGTCATGAAATGTGAGAAATACTCAGAACTCTTACCTAGGTTTGGATTTTGATTGCCAAGGTGATCTGAATCCACACAAATAACTTCAGGACAAAGCCTTAGAGGAGGACCAAGAGAGTTAGACTGACTGCTGCTGACTTTTAGAGAAAAGTAGGAATCTGTATGCTATTGCAAATCCCAAATATAAAAGGTAACATACTTTTAGGATAAGCACAAAACTGTTACTAGTGTCAGCAGAATGCTGTGAACCCAAAGATATGTGCACAGAGATTTGCCTCATGAGCTCAAAATAGAATTATGTGCATTATATTTACAGATTTGTACCTGACCAAATCTATTTTATTAGTAGTAGTACATTTGAGAAGAATGGTATCCATATTTTGCTGTTAGCTTTTCGAGGACAGAATGTTTATGTTTAAATGCAATTAATAAGCAGTGTTTCCCTAACCCTAGTTATACTTTCTGTGGTATATGATTATCCTGTCTGGATATAGATATCTGAAGACTATGTAAAAAATGGGAGACTTCACCCAACATATTTTTCCTTTCTAATGCGATTTGCTGAATCCAACCCTCCTTATTTATCTTAAATCTTTCTTCTTTTCCTTAAATATGACATGATTGCAGTGAACTCTGATTGCAGTAAGCATTGCTCTTTTATATCTGTTGCATTTCAGATCAGAAAAGTGAAGCTATGTCATTTACACTCAAGTAGGGAAGTGGAGGGAAATGAAGTGGTAGTGTCTGTGGAATCCTCAGGTGACAAAGTGTTCATGGATGTTCTCTTCAGGGTGTCTCAGAGGTTCCCAGCAGGAATAGTTTTAAATTAATTTTAGGTCAATGAATAGGAGACAATTTGTCAAAAATCCCTGATGCTTTTAATATTAAGAGATGAAAACTTTCTTCTTGTAGATGGGAATGGTAGTTTTTATAATATTATTTTGTATGAGTCTGAGTGAAAAAGAACTATGGATATAAAGAATCAGCTGATATGAAGTCTTATTCTAAGTCTTTCTTGCCTTGATTTTTTTGATCTTTGTATTCTTGTTCATTGCCTTCAATTTTCTGTCCTTTCTGAGGCCTTTAATCTAAACCTTTGTTCATTTTCAGATGCCTCATTATCATTCTTTTGCCTTATTTTTTCATTTTCCCAAGATACACCTTATGAGAGGGAGCAATTAGCAAAATAGTTTTAGAAGTAAATGGAAGGTCTTCTTTCTCTGCATGTATCCTTTTCATGTTTTATCCTCTTCATGGCATTTTTAAACTGTTCTAAATCAAAAAAAAAAAAAAAAAATCTAATGCTACTTTTTGTGTTGTCTTTCAATAGCTGTAATTAATTTTAAATAGCATTCTAAATCTTGCATGTGAAAGGTGTAGACATTGGTCTGTGCTATTTACATGCAGAGCTTGAAAGGCTGCATACAGGTAGTATTTGACCAGAGATTAGAATGACTACAGGTGTTTTCACATATTTCTCTAAAATGAGTCTGAACTGTATTTTTTTCAAAGAGTGAAGATATACATCAGCTCTTTCTTTTCAGTGAGACTCTAAATGTCAAGGTGATGCAGAACACTTGCAGAGTGGCTTGGAAAAGGTCTGTTTGTGACACAGTTCTATGAAGGATATCTCTGGTGTGCATATATACCGTGTATGAAGCATATCAACTGAGTGACCATACCTTATGAATGACAGCCTACAGAGTTGCACCAGTTAACTTGATCAATTTTTCTCTTAGTCCAGGTAGTTAGCTGGCTTCTAAGCTGATGAAAGTACAGCCATTCAGGAGCTAGAATTAAAATGTGATTTAATTTTTCACTTGCTTGTTTTAGTACATGAATTAGAAACACTGAGTGGGCATGAAAATATTGAAAGATGCACTGAGTCAAGCCAAATAGCCAGATTTGCATGTTTTGTCTAACAGAAGTATCATTTGCCCAGACAAGGGTATAGAAATACAGCCAGTGTTTGAGAGTAACTTTCCTCAGTCTGTGACTCAAGGACTGGCTAAATTGCAAGAGGTATCTTTGAACTACTAACATTTAAATGGATTATTTCTTCCATGAATTAGATTGGGATTTTTTTCAAAATTGGCCCTGTTTTCTTAATCTGAATAGCTGAGGTGTCAGTATAGAGTGAACTTCACGTTATAAATATTCTACATGTAAAAAATAATTACTTTGTCTCCAGTCTCTCACCTGGTATTTTCATTTGATGACTCAGTTTTGTCATATTACCAGAAACATCCATATTTTTGTTTTCCACACCATTTATCATAAGCTAGTATTTGATCTGTTTGTTACACTTCCTTTTCCAGTGTGGAGAAATGTAGCTTTAGCAATGCTCGGTACTCACTTTTTTTTTCTTGTACAGGTACCATCCTCCCCATTTTGCTCTGTACCTTTTCTAGTTCTTCCATAACATTTGTGAGCTGGCTCAAACACTAAGACTGCAGATAGTTTTTTAAAATTTACATGCATTTATACAGTAGAAGAATGATGTCTGCAGTTTTGCTCTCCACTTTTTCCTTAACAATTCCTAGTACTCAAAGTGCTTTACTGAACTTTTCATAGAAATATTTCTTATAACACCAATATCTCTTTCCTGCATATTTCAGTGGGAATTTTCAAATCCCATTATTGTGCATTAGGATTTTTTTCTATAAACATTACTTTATATTTTTGAACATTTAATTTATTTACCAGCTACTCGGTCTCCTAAGATTACTAAGTGTTTTTTAAATTTTGCCAACCCAAATAATTAAGCAGATACACAAAAATTTCTCTATGCTGAGAGGAAAGGATGGCTGTAGAACAATACCTCAGAAAAATGTCATCAAATAGGCTCCATTCTCCATCACTTCTCTGGTCTAGACTCAAGATGTTTGCAGAATCGTTTTGCCAATTCATTCTTTTGCATGAAGTTTCCAGTATTATGTGAAACCTCTTTCTGCAGTGCTCAAGGCAAAGTATTATGAAAAGGCAAGGGATTCAATTCACCACCACTCACCCCCCCCCCCCCCCCCCCCAAAAAAGGCACTTGCAAATTATATACAACTTCTTCATTCATTTTACCACTGCTGAACACTAATTATTCCATTTTTCACATCCTTCTGCTAGAGGCGTAGTTGGGTCTTGTATTTCACCAGGTTTCTCACCCACAGCCTCATTCCACTTCACACATGCTCATTTTTCTCTTATGAGCAACCAGAAGGATTATGACACCTGATAGAGAAAGTAGTCATTTGTGTTATTTGAAAGTGAATGATAAGAGTATACTAGGACCTATTCCAACTATACTCTAGCTGTTTTTTAGATTTAAAGATGCTTTTCCCAAGCCATAGTTTTCCTCTTCTTTAAAATGGTCATTTATTTTCAAACCATGAATTAAAGTGCATTTTTTCCTTCCTTTTTTAAATAACAATATTCTTGAGATCAGGACATTTGTAATATAAGCATAAAACTTGAGCTAATTTAGTTCAAAATCTGTCACTCTTTCTAGCCCATAAACTTTATTTTCTCTCTCAAAAACATGTATTTCCTTCCACTTACTCCATCTGTGCAAATTTCAGTCTTCCTTCCTTCCTTCTGCAATAATGATCGCAGGAATCCCAACTGATATCAGCATGCTGCTATGCTACCAAAGTTTATTAGTGCCAATATTGTAAATTACTGATGTGGTAGGATATGCTGATTTAGTGGCAAGGACTAGTCTCATCTTCTCCTGAGGTCATTTTCTTAAAAATATTGCCGACTGATTTTTATCTTTATATGATTGGTTTATCTTCTTTTTTTTATCTTACAGCATGAACATATTTGGTAACTAGGTACTTCATCTCTCAACTAATTTCATCCATTATATTTGAATAATGCAGGAGTACAGGACTAGAGGGTAGTTTTTCAGCTAAAGGATGGTACAGAAGCTGTATTTTTCCCAGGAGACCTAACTCCTGGAGCTCACTCTTTGGTCAGTGGTATTTTCTGTGTATCTGAGTTGAAAAGCTTTTTCTTCCACATGCTGAAGGCCTGACCTGCTTACACTGGATAAAAAAGGCTGTCTTCACTGCCATCAGTGGCATGACATGAGTGAGATGAGAACTGTATCCTGAGTGTGTGGAGGATGGAAAGCTGAAAAATAACAAGACTTAAAATAAAAGACCACTTGTTACCAGCAAAATAAGTACAAGCAAAAGGTACACAGGTATTTTAAATACAAAAAAATCACATGCAGTTTAAAACTATTGGAAGGCCTCCAAAATTATTTCCACCTTTTCTGTCCTTATTTTCATGATTTAAAAATTTTTAGTAACAATTTATTACATTCTGCAACAATAGAAAAATGTGAACCGAAACCAATAACAAACCAGAAATAAATGTATGAATAATGAAAGGGTGTAGCTTTTGAATATCCAGCTTCCCTGGATGAATTATGTTTGTCTTCCTAGTAAATAGGGAGCTATTTGGTTGCATTACAGTATTCTCTACATAAGATATCCTTCCATTCAGTGCCAATTCTTCCTGGCAGTATTTGCCCTTTAGCACCTCAGTCTCCCAGTGAGAAGAAATCTCCACTCCCAGAGCTAGCTGTGCGGTTTTCATGGATCACCGCTTTCAAAGACTCATCTGTTTTAAGGTGACAGTGTAAAATTTTGATGTTTATACTCACAAACACTTCATTTTAAGCTGCCATAGGAGAAGAGGCAGGTCTGTTTCTGGAGGCAAAGACCACTATTTCAGGATTTTGAATACGGGGAGCATTTGGGGCTGCTCAGCAAGGGAGGGATGGGAGGAAAGTATCCATGGCTGGTAAAACTCTTCACCGTCCTCTCAGTACTCACCATTAAAAGTGTTCTCAGTGGTAGATTGTTAATGATAAACAGTAAGAGCTCTCCTGTCCTGGGAAAGCATGGCTATACATTGCCTACAAATCACCTGATCCTCAGAAAAATACCATCCCTTTTAAAATGCTGTACCTTGAAAATAAGAATTTACATCATTAGGTAATCTGTCACTTGGGGAACTGTCCCACTCCTATCTGTTCTCAAGACCCTGCTGGCCTGGCACTTTTACTCTCATATTGGCAAATAATCCTGGCATCAAACTAAAGGAAAGGGGGATTGGTGGGTGGGCAGGGGAGCAAGTCCTGGGGTTGATCAGAGCTAAAGGATGAATTTCTCTTTCCCAGACTTGTAGGTAAATTGTGCTAACACACTGGGGGAGAGGTTGATTGGGATTGGTGACTGGGTATGTACCTTTCCAGTGTAAAAACAGAGTACTCCTTCTGTAGGTCTGTTATTTCCTGTGATTTGAAATGGGCTACAGTGAAAAATAGTTCCTTGGCATCATGTGTGTAGTAGCAGAACTGCACATACTGACAATGCAACATGCAGTGCAGTGATTATGGCTCCTCCTGTGATACAGCCACATTTTTGTATCCTGCTTTTTATGTGGGCATAATTAACATGTCAGTCCTAAGAATAAAGATTGTTGAAGGTCAGAAGTGACAGGCAAATTTTGACAGCCTCTGTTTCTGTGGACTGCTGGGAAGGAGAACTAAGCATATTGCTTAACAAAACCAGCCTTTTCTTATTATCTCTTCAAAGATTTGAGGGATAGAGGGAGGCAATTACTCCTTTACAGGGGCTAGAGCAGCAGCAATCACCTTTGTCTGATGTGAGCTGCATATCAGGCGGCACAATTTAAAAATAGCCGGCCTGTCTCCCCCTGCACAGTAGTGCTGCTGCTGCTCTGGTGAAGCAAATCTCCATAAATTCCCCTGAAAGCTGTCAATTTGCCTCCCCTGCAAACTGTTTTGAATGGCCAGCATGGTGGCACAAGGTGTCCAGAGCTTGGCAGGAAAGCTGGCTCGGTGTGCAGACAGTTTGCAAAAGCAAGCTTAGTTGGGATCATAAAAATCAAGCTAAAAAACTGGGGGTTTCTCCCTTTTTCTTACACTATTTGCAGCAGAAACTGAATTTTTGCAGCAAACATTTGAGCATGTCATTGTGTGAAAGGCTTCATTCTTCAGGTGCAGAGAAATTGAATGTTTTTACCATGGCAGATTTGCTCAGTCCTTGAACTTGTAAATTTGTTGTTACTAGCTGACGGACAGAAAGTATTTCGGACTAGCGACAACTGATCTGAGATCATAGAGCTCTGATACTTGTTCATTTTTATCAGCCAAGGAAGTGATGACCTGTTGTTTAAAAAGTTCTGTTAAAGAAGTGGTTGTCTGGTGTGATTTGAACAAGTCCCACCTACTTGTGACTGTTGAATTTTCCTTGCTGTGACACCTCTAGCCCTTTGCAGTCAGCCTCTCATCCTGGGATGTGCCTGGAGCAGGTGGGAGGTTGCAGTTCTGCAGAGCATCTGGGACTGTGCTGTCTGGTGGGTTCCAGCACATGGGGAGATCCCAATAAAAAGCACATTCTGTCTTACCTTCCTGTGGCTAAAAACAGTCTCTGCAGAGAATCAACCATTCCAATTCTCAAAGTCATAGAAAAAGAGGGCTAGAAGAGAATTGAAGAATTCACTTAATACCCTATGAAGTAATGCCTTTATTATCCCTGACATAAATTTACCTCTGACATTTTTATAAAAATCTGCACTGATTTCCATGACTTTTCCAGTATATTCTAGCTATACACCAGCTTTATTGGTAGATTGTATCCTAATCTGGATCTTTCCTACCATTGAAACAGGATGCCCAGGAAGTGACTGAATGACCACCCCTGGAGGGATTTAAAAAACCTATAGGTGGGGCACTTAGGGAGATGGTTTAGGAGTGGACTTGTCAATATTCTTAATGATTGGACTAGATGATTTTAAAGGTGTTTTCCAGCCTAAACAATTCTATTTTCTATGATTCGTAATTATTTTGATCTTTCTAGTCCACAGGAAGCCACAAATCACTGTTACCTGTGGACAGAGAAATAATGTAAGCTAGTCTTCACAAATTGCTAAAAATTAACAAACCTTTTTCTCTGGGGGGAAAAAAACTGATATGAACTCTCTTATGCATTTGAAAGAAATGATAACATTTCATAGGTTTTACTAAACACCCTTTCTTTCCCAAATTTCTAATATTTCCAAATATGAAGGAAAAAAATTTAAATTCTACATCTTTAAATTTTGAGTAAGTATGTTACATTTATATTTTTCTAAGTAGTATTCAAATCTCATTGCATCAAATCCACATACATCTTTTGATCTGCAGGCGATTAATAGAAGTATTAAATCAGGATTGTGAAGAGCGCAGAATAACTTTTGTTGTTGTTTCACCTTATTGTATTTTCACTTCTAAAGATGGAGGATTTGTAAAATATTTCTCTCAAATCTCATGTCTTCTTTAAAGTTACTTTTAGTAATTAATAAATAACTCTTTTTTAATTCACAGTGTTTCTTGGATTCTGCTGTTCTTTCACTTTCCTTGCTTTACAGGGCACTTGGATTTCACCAGTAGCAAAAAATCTCTCCTAAAATATCAGGGTAGTGCTCTTTATGAAAAGTGTCACAATAATTTCAAAACACATAACGTTTCACTTCAACTGGAAAATTTAGTACAATTTTGCTGCTCAATAAAAAAATTGATGCTTTAAATATGACAGAGGAGGCATATATTTAAAAGTGCTGCAACTGTTTGAGAATTAAACTTAGTTCTTTCAAGCTACTTTTAGATAAATTTGCATAAGAAACAAATCCTTCCTAGTGGTAAGCCTTCTTCATGTAAGGGGTACCAAACCTAGTTTAGTAGACCATAATTTTGGGTTTTTTCTTGAATGATAATTCACACGGATACTGTGTTTCAGATTGAGATTGTGAAAGAAGGTTGTAACAATGTTTATTGAAGTGATGTTTGTGTTTTAAATTCTCCCACAGCCAAAGTATTTCAGAAAATAATGACTGAAAAGCATTAAGCTGAGAGTTCGTCATGTAGCCAAATGGAATAATGCAGTGCACTAAGGCAGGAGTATCTCTGAATTACTACAGGTTCTATTTATGACTCAAATATTGTCAGCAGATGTAAGATTGCTGTTATTCCTTGGGTATGTTTTTCCTATGGTTTAGTGTGTGCTGTTTCCTGTCTTCATCCTGAGCTGACGAAAGGATGACTGAAGATCTGTTTGTTTTTTTCTCAAGGCAGTTTCCAACTTATGATTTATTTTTTGTTTATTTTATCACTCATGAGACAGTTTCATGAAGTCTAAACAAGAGCAGGCTTTAACTAGATTCTTCATTTTTTTGCTATATAGACAACTAAAACTGTAACTGCAGAATTACGAATTCTCTCATGTTCTTTGGATCGATGTTTCAGACTAGTATAGACTTCATGCTTTTCTATTTATTTATTATATCCCTTTACCCCTAAGTGTCTGGATTTCAGTGACAGTAAATATTTGTAGTTTATCTTATGCAGGTTTGTTTGGTGTTTTTGTTTTATAAACATGTCATGAAAACCTTTGGTTTCCAAAAGTCCCGTGTTTTATATAAGCATATACTGACAACAAGCATTTTTATATGGCCAACATTTTTCTTGGAAAGACTGTGTCATCCACTGAAATATTACTGTCGTTGTTTTTCATTATTACTGATCTGTAATGGTACATGCTTGGCTTTAAATCTGATAGATCCTTAAATGAATCTCAACTTATTCTGCGATGTTGCTTTGTACTAGACATGGTAGTGACAGATGTAGTTCTTTTAGTGCCATATATGTCAGTGTATTGTAGATCCAGACAGAAATGGGTGGAAAATATTAAAAAGATTGCAGTCCTATCTTGCATGTTTTTAAAGTCAATTAAAAAGTTAGGGGCTTTGTTTTGATTTGCAAAGTATTCAAAATCCCACACCTCGAATATTCTGGGTTTGGAAAGAGAGGTTGAGAGTTTGTAAAATGCGTTACTGTATGTATTGTTTGAGCTGCTGTAGAAATTTTTCACTTTTAAATTCCTGAAAAATTAGTAGAAAAGTGATGTTTTTAGAAGACACACACTGGTGTATGCAAAGAACTGTAGATGTGTTGCTTGGCTGTCATGAATCCTCCTATTACCTGTTATTCATTAAGGAATGCTGCCTGCAGCAGCTATCTTATTACAGAGTGTATTCTGTAACTCCAGTCCCTATGTCTATATAATAATTACATATTTAATTATTGTTGACTTATCATTACTGAACTAAATCCAGGTCAAACAACAGCTCTTTGCAGCAGAGACTATGCTTATTTTTATCTGACATTTTTCTTGTGTTCTGGTCTGCAGTACCACTGGACAACAAAATGAGGCAGCCCTGGTCAGGGGACAGAGCTGTGGCTGGAGCAGAACCACATAGCTGGAAATAGTGGGTAGTGGAAACGGGAGCAGATGTACTGGAGAAAGAGAAATATGGAGTGCTTCTGGAGCTCTCCATTGATTCTTTGAAAGGGGGCTTCTATTTACATCTGAATGAATCCAAACAATCAAGAATCAGAGGACATTCAGTTCACAAACACCCTAAAATAGTAGAGATGTCTCATGCAGACTTTGCCTCAAAACAGGGGCTTAGCTTAGTTACTCTGGGATGAGAAACGAAGAAAATGAACACCAAACAGTCTCAGAGAAATACAACACAATTGTTTGATTGTCTGTTTGTTAGTTTAAATAAAAGAGATGTTAAGTAGTAAGAAAGTAGGAAGAAATAGATGAAAAGAGCTGAAGTGTGTTTCTACTTCTGCTTATTTTTTATTTCAGCTGCACTTTTCAATATGCCTGTGATTATTTGTAACTGAAGGAAATTGAGTAAGTAATTAGTTCATTTTATTTGCTGTAGTCACTAATGTGGGGCCCAGTAATGTGGGCAAAGGCCAGGAGCCAACATCTTAGAATGTTCAAGACCTTATTATGCTGCAGAGGATCAGAGATAATTTCATACTTCTCGTTTTAGCTTATTATTTTCCTGTTCTTCCTTGTACTTTTCCCACTTCTCTTTAAAATAAATAATTTGCTCTGATTGTAAGAAATGGCCCTAAAAACCCAATGAGAATGATGTATGATAGCTTTACTCTTTTGCATTTATAGCCGATATTCATCTTTTCTGTTTGTTTTTCAAGAAAAAGAGAAAAATCTTTTGACAACGTGTGGATTTATATTGATGGTAGTTGTAAGTAATCAGCAGGGCACATGGTATGAAAATTTTTTCCTGTCTTAGATAGATACATTTAACCTCTAAGTTTCTCTGACACTTACCAAATGGAAGGAGAAAAATGACTTATGAACTATCAAACTAAAATCAGTCTTGATTTAGATTTTTGAGGAAATATCTTCTTATTTTCATAGTGCAGTCAACAGTCTCCAAATCCCACTGGTCATTATTTGAGAGTACATTGCCAGGATACACAAAGTAGTGGCTTTTCCTCCCAGGATTTTAGTTGTTCTTAAGTGTGCCAAGAATAGAGAGGAGGTTCATGAAGGTGAGCATAGAATAAAATCTGAAGGACTTGAGTTTTTTCGATGCTTCTTTAAACAACACATGAATTATGCTCCCTTTCCTGATCAGAATCATGACCACAATGCATTTTCCAGAACCATTTTTGTTTTCCATAAGTCAAAAAACAAAAAAACACCCTTATTTTATCTGTCATAGTGAATGGATGGTGACAGTAGACTGATTTCTATGCCTAGAAAGATTAATGATGCTTCAAGAGCAGATTTTTTTACATTCATCATTCAGGGGAGATTTCCATCACATTCCTAATGAATGCTTTGGGATCCAAGGACTTGGGAATAGATGTCATCACACATCACATGAGAAAAAACACAAGCCAGCTACTTCATCACAGAGCAGTATCTTTTCTAAGTGTTGCAAGCTGTATCTGTGTTGACAGTTTCAAGCTTTTTAACTAAGGTTGAAACATTTCCCCTATTTTTTACTACTTTTACATACTTTTAAGAATTATTACACACATACATGCACAAACACTTGGTTTCATTCAATTTTTTTCTTGGGTAGACATATACATTTTTTCTTCTTTGTTCTTCTTTGAACCCATCCCCCCAGTGGAGTTCTTCCAAAACCAACTCTCAGTTTCAAATTTATCTTCTTTTTCATTTTTCCAAGCTGTGCATTTAAAAAAAAATTACTTTGTTCAAAAACAAAGGAATCAACACCTATTGTGTCCTTTGCAAGTGTGGATAAGGCCAAGTAATTTGGTGTCTTTATATATGTTTTATAAAACAAATGCTTCAGTTCAGAAGTCAAACACCTTTTTTTTTTCTATTTGTTTTATTCTCTGAAGATATATGTATCTCTTTATACCTTAAAACCCCACAGCTAAGAGTGCTTCTTTTTCCTCCTTGGGGGATTGTTATGTTTTATTATAATCAACAAACAGCAAAGTTCCATATAATTTTGGGGAGCTCAAAAATATGCACTTATGAGGCTGGTTTTGTATCTGTTAACGGAGGCTGGCCATGTTTCTTTTAACTGAGGGGAAATAGCCTTTTAAAAGCTGAAATCCTACAGTAAATAATCACATTATAGGTAAACATTCTTACTGTCTGTATAGGCTGGCTGTAACATGGAGTAATATAGTTACAGGATCTGACAAAGGAAATGATGCACAATGTGGAGTTCATCCTCATAACCTCCCATGTGGGAGGTTATAATCACATGAAAAGAAAACTATTTGATATAACTCTCTTTGTATTTAGGAGGTCATGAGCATCTCTTGCTAATAGACAAAGCTCAATATGAAATAAATGAGCAAATAGAAACACTTCAACACCCAATTTCTATATTACTTCTCTTATATATAATAAAGTACTTTCAGAGTCCTATATAGAATAAACTTGGTTAGGGCTATCTTTTTTTATTTAAATGCAATAATTTCCTAGTGTCATTTGCCATCAAGTTTAACTCCATTGGAAAGCACTCAAACATTCAGCTGTAAAATAAATACAGCCAAGTCTACATTTGTGTGCTAAGTTTAGAACTTAAAACTATAGCAATGAATGATTCTTGGAAAACCAAAGATGAGAATTTTTATCATTAGTGAAAGAGATTTTGGCAGTCAGTTTTTAGGGTAGATTGTTACCTTTGTGAGAAATTAGAATGAAACCGGTAGACTGATACATCAAGCTAGACATTAAGAAAATGTGAGATTATTATTATGACTCAAAGAATTGTAAATATTGACCCAACAATGACTTTTAACCAATTGGTTTATCAAGACATTCTATCCATTAGTATTTAATTTGTAAAAAATATCAACAGAAATAAGAAAACCAGCCTTTAATTCTTGAAGATGTAGCATCAGAAATTATTTACAAAGATTATTCGTTAATAACATTTTTAACATGCTATTGGCAGCATGACTGAAAGAAAGTCATATAAAGATCTGCTTTGAGGTGTTAAAATATGATACTGGATAATTTTAAAAGCAGACTGTACAGTATTAGAAACAACAACAACAACAATAACAACCACAAAAAAAAAAAACACCAAAAAAAAAAAAAAAAAGACAGGGTCTTAAAGAAAGGAATGAGAATTTGCACATTGGTGGCTCATTTCTCACAAAAGAGAACATGAAAAATTCCTAGTTAGGAGAATGCCAGCTTTTTAAATATTCAGGAGCATCTCACAGTAGCTTATAGTACCATGTTCATTCACTAGAAAGTTTTGTTCTGTTTTATCATCTTTGAAAAGCTGTGCCACAAAAGCAGAAATGTGACTCACAATAGTTCAACATGTTTTAAGATGCTGGGCTTTTTTTACTGCTCCTGTCCTTTCATTATTATAAATTTTATATGATTCCTTTAAGCCATATGTTACCCTGAAAATGGTAACATATGCAAGTTTCAAAATTAACAGTGTGCAGCTTTGTAACAATTAACCATCTGCTTACAGGGCTGGTAGGAACTGAAAGCATCTCCATGGAAGTCAGGAAAATATTAGAAGAGCATACCTGCCAAGACTTAGTCATGAGATACCCTACACTGTAATCTGTAGTCCCCTGACAGCAGTGAGAGGCAAAACTGCACCAAAGCTGCAAACTGAATTCTTCCTAAACATTTGTCTTGACAGACTGCTAGTGATGGATTAAACAGGTCCAGGAGCAGATGTCACACAAAAGAAGTGGATTAAAGACAAGCACAAGGGGATAGAGTTGGTAAAGAACAAAAATTCCTGAGTCTGGTGCTGGTATTAATTTGACTGTAGCTTCATCTGGGTATGGACACCTGAAAAAGGATAGCTACACATCATCCCCTTTAACCATAGTCCCTTCATCTGTTCCTACAATGTATTTATGTGGTACAACAAAAAAAATCTGGGGAGTTTGGGCAATCTTATCTTTGTTAGCACAAATATAGACTTTGTATTTTTATAATGATGTGTGTAAAAAGAGAGCTTAAAAACTGCTGATGTGACCCTGCCTCATGGCCATTCCTGGATAGCTGTAGACAGAAGCTGGGATTGCGTTTGTGCAGACAGAGTTTACATCATCTTCCTCAGCCATAACTGAGATTGTCACACTAAGATCTCACAGTTTTTTTTAGTTCTGTAGCTTAGCATGTGATGAAAAACCTAGCATTTTCCTGGTATGTTACTTTAAACGCTAACATTTGATTCTAAAGACATTTTCAGGAATCTGCCTGGCTAAAAATTCTCATGAGGAAGAGTAATCAAAGATTCATTTCCCTTTCATTTTCTCCCTTCATGAAAGAAATCCTTTTGCTAAACTGAAATAATCTCTAGACTTCTACTGTGTTGCAGGAGAAAGCAATTCAGACCTAAGGAAAAACTGAAGTCCAGTTGGTTTCTATCTCAAAACAGACAATTGTTTAATGTGGAGGAAAGAGGAAATAGCATAGAAGGGAGCTATTAGGAACCCGAGTCCTGGGAAAGACAGGTTTTGTTTAAAAGCCCATGTTAAAATAGTTTAATTACAGGCTTCAAACTACAATATCAAGTGGGAGGTGGTGCTCCTGCCTTTGATTTTATTCTAATACCTATATCCTGGGTCCACTTATGATAGCCCTGATTTCTGAGGAGCTAGAAAACCTGTACGGTTAACAAGAAATGAGATGGCTGCCCACAAAACAGCTCCTTACTAACAGCTCCCTAAAGAGTGAGTTTGTAATTTTGCTTTCCTGAGCCAGTGTAAAACAATTTATCACCGTATCACATAGTGTAACTAAAAGGAAAACATATCATGAAAATAAAGAAATTTCCGCAAACAATTTACCATTTTAAATGCTAGAGGATATTAGAAGTTAGGTTGCTTCCTCAGTCATATCTGCAGAAAATTCCCTTCCACATTATTCCCTCCTCCAGTTTGATCTGTGCTTCCTAATCCTAGGAACTTCACCTATTCCAGGATGAAATCCTAATCTTTATCTGACTCTTAAGAAAATTTTAGGTGACTATATCCACTGTGCCTCTTGAGGAGATTTGGTGATTCATTTTTTGAGGACTTGCCACCAATTGTACGTACAAAATTTCTTTGCTTAAAACAAACTGTTCAAGCTCCAATCAGTCATATATCTCAAATTTATATTCTGATACTACAGGACTGGAAACTCTGCAAATGCATGAAATTTTTACCCCCGAGAAGCAAAGAAAATCTTTGTTATAAATTATGTATGTTTAATTTGACAAGGTGCTTTCATAGAAAGAAAAACTTCTGCCATTCACTAATCTTGTTGCTCTGCTGGGCCCCATCAAACGTCCAGAAGAACAGCTTGATGACATTGAAAATAACCAAAGCTTTTAATAATTCTTCCTATAAAAAAGATCTCATGGAAATTTAATGTGTATACAGTGTATTTGGAAGATAAGTTCTACATCAGCATGTAGGTTTCAAAAGGGAAACAAGGCTATTAAATAGCACATCAGAAGTAGTGTGAGATGAAAAGTTATGGTTTGATCACATAGTCTTCCTTGAAAAATAAGATATAAATGTATAAAGGTTAGATGAGAGAGAAATAGAGAGATGAGTGGAAAAAGGTTAAATCAAAAGAGAATATGTTGGAGCTAAATTAGTCTTTGAAAACAAGATAGTAAAAGGGTCTGCCAGGTACAGATGGGAAAGCAGAAGTAAAAAGCAGATCATCAGTAGATCACAGGGTAGGAAGTCAGCTGCTAAAATAAAAGCAGTAATTTTAGCCAGGGAGGACATTGTAAAAGCTATAACTAAAGTAGAAAATTTTAAAAGAAATTGGGATAGAGGTTTGATATTTGATCCAGGGGGAGGAAGGCAGAAAACTTAGATGAGTGGTGACTTTGGTTTCAGATGATATCTGTTGGTCTTTTTGTTGGAGGGCAGACCTAGAACATTTAGCTAGCTGCAAAGGACTCTAGCTAAGGAAGTTTCCTAATTAGAAGTATGCTTCATACATAAGCATAAGAATTCTCATTTTTCTTCCTACATAAAATACCATTTTGCAGTTAAGGCAGAGTCAAGTGCATGAAATGGACAGTGCCTGTGCACCCCAGCTCAGCTTGCAGTGTGGAATGAGCCAGTGCCTTGGTGATAGCAGTAAATTATTACTGCACAAGTGCTAGATGCTACACTCAGAGCACTCATTGCATTCTGGGAGCAAAAGAGAACCCATCTCATATATAGGAGGCAAGCATCTGTTGTTAGTACAATTAATGCTTTAACAGCCTGACAATCCAAATTAACTAATTAAAAAAAAAAAAAAAAGCTTGGCTGATAACATAATTAAAATTGCTATCTAAGAGAACTTCTTCTGCCTTCCCTTTTCTTCCTTTGAATTTCTCAGCATTCCTCTGGATCCCAAGTTGGTACTGTAGTAGAGAGACTCACAATGGGCATCAGCATCCCAGCTCCTTCTCTCGATAAAGGATGGTGTTCACGTTGAGCTTTTCTTCCTCATGAGTCTTGAGTTCACCTAGAACTCCATTTTCATGTCTTCTCATCACAGTCTGCTTCTGCTACATCAGTCTACAACTAAAGGTTAAAAATTGCACAGCTTCCTCTCCCACCTTCAGTTAATCCAAAGGGCTGTGGTTTGTTTTTGGTGAAAGGTCTGCTGGCCTTTCACTTTTCCTTGGGATTCACTGAGCTGGGTCATGTGGCCAATGGCAACTGTTAACCATGACAGAACCAACTCTGGCCCAGGCAAATCCAGACAAATCCTGAGAGATTGTTCTGTCAGGCTGGCACAAAGCCTATTTCTGGGCCATATGTGGGAAAATAAGTGAGAAAAGGATTATATTTTGGAGAACATTTCTGCTTTTTTTAATTTAATTTTTTTTAAAGTACATAACATTGAATAAGGGGATTGCGTCAGTAAAAGTCTAACATAGTTTTAGAAACCAAGGTGAAATAGATTTTTATCAGTAGTGAGAATGAAAATAAGCATTTTAATTCCTGTAAGAGATTACAAAGTGGTTACTGTGCAAGTTGCATTTGCAAGACCTACAGAATTGCAGGTATGTGCAGTGGTGGTTTTTGTCAACATCCTTCTTCCTAATATTAATTTTTTAATATTTTTAATAGTATAGATAATCATTAGGCTGAAGCATTGTGGAGTTTTGTATCTTTTTGGATTTTTTTAAAGGGTTATACACTCTATCTGCATGGATAAAAAATTATGTGTCCATAGCACAAGTAAAAATATTTTCAAATCGCATCCTGTTCCTTACATCTCTTGTGTGTTTGATTCTGCTACAACTAAGTTTAGTGCCACATTTTGCAAGTAGCCCTATTGTTATTCAGGAAAGATATTAAGTGAAATGTAACTCAGGATTTTTGGTCTGATTTCCAAAAAATGACAAAGGAATGAGTAAATAATAGATGAATACTAATTATCAGGCAATTCTGGGAACACTGGAAATAATGGATGGGATTGTGTCATATATTATCAGTCTACCTCCTCACTGCATTTCCTGTGATAAATTTAATAATCTGGAGGCAAGCACAATACTATTAATATGCTGATAAGCATCTAGTGATAGCAAGGATTTGATATCCAGTAGAAGGCATAGCGGGTTTTACCCAAAGCAGATGTTAAGTTTATATCTCTGTTCTCCTCCTTGGAATTCGCAAAACTTCTTGGTGCCTTAGCTGTCTTAGAAACTTGAGTCCAGTCACAAAGATATAGTGTTAACAAAGAGAAATCAATCAAATTATTGAAAATCAAAGAATTATACTGAGCTAGACATGACAATTTCTTTATAATGCTCCTTTAAAAGCAATCTAGATTTTTGAAACATTTTTTCTGTGTAGAGCAAAGAATTAGATAGTAGTCCTAATACATCTAATAGAAAATGTGTAGAGAAAAGTGAGACTTCTAGCTGAGTGTAGTGAAAGAAAAGAAAAGCTGTACATGAAGAGAACAGTACGATACTTATTACTGCAATTGCAATGAAAAATAAAAGAGGAGGATTTGTAACATTTTGATGAAAAGATTTGAAGGGAGTTTTAGTATTGGAAAAGGCTAGTCTCAGAAAAAGAAAAATTACTTCAACAGAGGTTCCACTGTGCTTATCAAATGGAAGCACTGTAATAATATTTTGCATCTGAGGGTAATTTCAATAGTAGCCAAAAGGATATTTTGGAACCAAACTTGATAAACATGAAGCAAAGAACTAATGGCATATGTTATATTTAGAGATTTTATTATTCATTCTTCAAGGTTTATCACTTTTTCGGAGCACTTCCTTCAAGTTGAAGTTCTGTCATAAAATTAACTCAGAAGAGTCTGCAGTGAGTTACATTTGGATGCTCTAGAAGACTTTTCCCTATTAATGCTGGGGTCAGTGTCTAGAAGCATGTAGGTGATTTTACCAGCATCTCAGCATCCATCTGAGTGGAACATCAGCACAATAAAATCCTTGCAGTTACTGAGACATAAAGTCCCAAAAATGAATTCAGTTATGTGGAATGTATGTTGATATATTCAAATATCCATTGATCAAAGCATTAAAAGAGTCCATTTTTGATTGGACATGCTAGACTGATGGCTAAAAATGCCAGAAGGAGTTACTGAACTGAAAAGGGGGGAAAGAGCATAATACACTGTACATATTTTAAGAAGCAAGACAATAAAACATGTGAAAAAAGTTAACTAAGTTTTCTAAATCAGGAGAAGTTCATCCACTCACTTTTCAATCATTTATAGTCATAAATAAGGCAAATAATTTCGATTTCTTCTGAATTCCAGAGAAAAAACGTTATCTTCATACCAACAGAAAGTCTGTAGACATTTCAAACAATAAAATCCTGCGTATCTGAGAATATTATACACTTTTTCGTGAAAAGCCATTTGCATATTCAATTAGCAATGCTTTTAGTATTAGTTGTCTTTTTCTTGAAAGGAATTATAAAGACTTTGAAGCTGTTGTGTATTCAGTCATCCTGCACAGTGACTCTATTGTACCCACCTTAGGAACTGCATAAATGCATTGCACAAGTTTTTAGAGATTTATCTCCTTTTGGACCTTCATTTCATAAAAGTATGTACAGCCCTTCTCTGGGAGAACAGGAACTCATAATGAAGAATTAGAGTACCATGGTGGTGCTACTCCCCCCTCTGCAGCAGCTCATTGCAATGCCCCTGAGTGCACCTTGTCCAGAATAATGTTTGTGTAACAGCAAAGTATAACATTTGTGATAGTCCTTTCCAGAAATAATTTTGGACTTCATCCATAGTGGTTTAGGGAAGAAGAAAGGACAAAATACATTGAGTATCTATCGTGTCACCTATCCAAGATCCTAATTTTGAACTCTCCTTTAGAGTGCTAGGTCTGGAATAGTATGCAGGCTTCCAATGCACATAGTGTAGGAAAATGCATCCTTCAAAACATTCAGCAGTCACAACTGAGTTATATAATATTTCCCTCCATTATTATGAAGTGCAGAATTGGCAACATTGGAGTTTGTTAGATGGTTGTTTGAAACATTTCTACAGGTCAATTATTATGACCAGAACCTTTCATCAATTTCTGCCATTGCTCAGTTATTTTTTCCTCTCCAGCCCTTCACAATTTAATTTGTCACATAAGGCCTAATTCGTTTATATTCTTTTTGATTTTGTCTTGGGTTTTGGTTATCTTTATAAGACTGTGTTCATTTTCATAACATTTTGTTGAGGGCAAGGTAATGTGGATTTTGCTCTTTTACCCAGTCCCTGTGTAATTCTTCTATGGCAGATAGTTTTTATCCTGAGGAAACAGGTAACTGCATGCTCCTGTCATTCTGACCGACATCCTTTGGTTTTAATATATGTTATAAAACCTACAAAATTGTAGTAGATTTTGTTTGGTTAAGACTCTGCTAGGTTTGTCTCAGACTATCTTGTCTCCTAAGTGATGAAAGGAAGGAAGTCCAGAGTGAAGCTTATCGCAGAAGGAGAGGCAAGTCACTTTCGCCCAGCTACATTCCCTGTTTTGTAATGACAAGTTGACATTGGAGTCTTATTCAAAGCTCATCAAAACCAGTTTTTTCTTTGAATTCTAAATAAGATTCTTAGAGGTTTGTTTTTGAGGGTGTTTTGGGGAGGACAAATGCATTGGTCAGATAGGCTTGAATTCTGACTGCTGAATAAGAATCCTATAACAAAAAAAATCTCAGATGATTGTTGAGGTTACTGAGTGGCCTTGTGTAGCTAGGCCCTTGCAAAGAGGATGCTGTTTCAGGTGAGTAATGTACATGCATGAACACAGGCTCAGAGGTTTTTCTCATGACCCACACTGGCTCAGATATTCATATTGGATCAGGGATTGCCTTTTGTATTTTGGTCACCTTTTCTGCCAACTTACCAGTGGATGAAAGGGAGGGAGCTTATTGCATGACTGCAGAGCTCTTAAAGCTCTGACCTTGTATGCTTTAGGAAAAACATTGTTTCCCGTGACTAGAGAGTTTTAACTTTCTCGGAGCAGCATTTTAAGCAGTACAAAAAACAGCATCATAAGCTATGGAGCTCTGTCATGATGTTGATATTTAGTGTGGCTGATTTTGTTTAAAGATCACCCATCCATCATCAGTAAATAATGTAAAGATTAGTGAATAGTATAAAATGGGAAATAACAAATAAAGATAAAAACAAGCAAAAGGGTCTTGAGCTTTCCAAGAACAAGCAGAAGACTCAGGACTAAACAGCTTTGGATCTGCGTTAAGCCTCTGAACGCAGCTGAACTGACAGGCCTTGTGGTGAGATCTGGATGTAGATCTCAGCCGGAAAGTTTTATTTCTGAACAAGTAGAAGTCAACATCTATCATTCAATTTGACATTCTTCTATCTGTTCTCAAGCAGTCAGTAAGTCTTTAATCTAGAAATCACAAGCAGGCAGGAATTTCACTAGTTTAATGAATTATGTGTTTCCTCCACTCACATTCATGCTCTTACAGTATGGTAATAAGGTACAGAACAGTAATGTTGGAGAGACCTCTAGGAGCTCATCTGGTACCTCTTGTGACAGCTGCTCTTTTGTCTTTCCTGACACATATTTCTCTGGTGCAGTAGAGCTCACCACAGCTTCCCTTCGTTGCCTGTTCCAGGACTTCACCATGCTTACCATTAGGCAGTTTCACTGACATCTCTTCTGGATTTTCCTTACCCCAGTTTTAATTCTTTGCCTGCCCACTGTGTGAAAACAATACAGACTGCTCTCCTGGCTTTGCAGTGAGCAAGAACTGTTGTTTTGTCCCTTAGTCTTTTCTTCCTTAAGCTAAATTCTGCAAATCTGTTCTTCTGCATATGTCATGTTTTCTGGACCTCTGATTATTCTCACTTCTGTCTAGCAGTCCCTGTCCAGTTAACCTCTCCCTTCCCCCTTGATTCCTTTTCCCTTTTTCTGTCTTTGCTAGTTAATGGTTTTGAACTTTATTTGGTAATGAAGCATGCAAGTGTTGAAACAGAAAGAATCACTATGCACTTCTTAGAAGCTCTCTAGGTGGTGGTTGTTTTTTTCATGGCACTGGTGATTCCAATTTCAGTTGTGGTTCCCTTGACTCTTCCAGTTTTTCCTGAAGCAAGTTCCCTGTCTTGTATTTGTGCTTGGCATTCATTCCTACTCAGCAATGTGTAGGATTGTCATGTTATTTTATGTTTTTCTGAAGCTTAATTTGTAGTGAACTTTTAAATCAATTAAGTTATAGGATCTGTGCATGTGGTAGTAGCTAACATAGTGAATGCGTGAAAGAAATTTTTCAAAGCATTGAGCTTTTCTGTTCACCAGAATTAAAATCATATTGTGCTGGGGCTCAATGCACAAAAGCAAGTCCTCAGTTTCAGAGGCCTGGGAATTACTAGAGAGATTTTAGCGTTTCCTTGATGCTCCTGTTATTAAAAGTTATTAAAAGTAATTGGGGACTGAAGTCATAATACTTACTACAGAGCTATCATTTATTGATTTTCAGTTCTTTCTGGGCATCTTTGTGAAACAATGAATTAGAATGAACTCCTTGAACTGCAAACATTTTTCTCCTCTGTCACAAAAGTGCTCTAGGTGGCCATTGAGCTGGGCTGCTGGAGGTGTGGTGGAACGAGTTGTAAGAAAATTGTTTTACCCTTCTGTTATTCATGCTGAACATTGTAACTGAAATGCCATTCACTGTGCTGTCAGACTGAGACTGCCAGAATAGGAAGACAGACAGATGCTATTACACAGTGTAGAATTACCAAAAGGAAAGACATTTCTTGTCTAATAAAATAGACCAAATGTTAGCTGGTAAAGGGAAATAAATCAAAAATGTGCATAAGCTAAAAAGATAAGTACCTGCATACACAGCTGTATATGCATATGCAAGTATATAGGGTACATATATATATTTTCTTTTCCTATATATATGCATACATACCCACACATGTGACATATTGGAATCCATTGAGATAGTAGGGATCCATTTTGGATTCTTGTTTTGTCTGCCTTGTTTCCGAACATGGTAATATTCCATACAGAAATTTAAAGATTCGTGGAGTTTCTTTTGATATGGAATTGCTTCATTTTGGCTTTGATTGCTTTGCCATCTTAAAAGATAACTAGAGAATTATGACAATTTGGCACTCTCTTGTGTTACACACCACCTTTCTCCTTTTTGTCATCTCTCTCCAACTAAAAAATCCATTGCTTTACAGAAGAAAAAAAAAAAACAGAGGTAAACATGAGGTAAGGCAGAAAAAAGACAATAGAAAAAAAAGATATTTGGAAGTTAAATGTGGAATTTTTAAATAAATAAGCATTTATTTGACAAAGGTTTGAAGGAACGTTCAATTATCAGAGAAAACTTCCTAGCCATCAGCCTATTCCCTAACACACCTGGAGCCATGTCCAAATCTCTTAATTTGCTTCAAGGTTGGTCTAAGCCCATTAAACCACTCTTCACATTTGAAGCATAGCAATTGGCGACAACTGTAAAAACAATAACTTCTATGAATCTTGAAGAGTAGTGACCAAACCATGGTGGATATAGGACAATAATTGTCCAGCAAACAATAATTGAATAGTGTTCCATGTATCAATTGCCAGTTAAATATCATCCAAGTTAAAATATTTTTAGTCATTATATATTCAAATGCATGTTTTCTATTTTCATGTCTCACTCATTGTATCCCTTAATTATTTTTTTCTACTATTTTTATAGATAACAGTGTAGTGCTTTAACTGTTATATTTTGCCAATTCACTGGACACAAATTGTAGAGAAAAATGTATATAGTACATTACATCTTTATTCTGCATAGTAGCATAGAGGAGAAAATATTGTCTCCTGCAAAGAAATTGATCTTTTGTTATTATCTACTTTGATTGCTTCAGTGATGCAAGGATATGTTCAGTCAGGTGTCAGAAACACCCCATAACTCATTGTGCAGGTATTTGTGTCATATTCCGTGTAGCAGAGAAGGAACTAGTGCCTCATCTGAAATGTCTTGAAATTCCATTTGCAGAAAACCCATGGTGAATGGCTGGCTGTAGAGGAAAATAATTCTGACCCCTTTTATTAAAGACATAAATTGTGCATATGTGTGTTCTGCCTCTGCTGTTTCTCCAAAAAAAAGATACTCATTTTGCCTGCCATGTTTTCTTCCCTCAATGGCAAGTTTTTGTTCCATTTCTGACTAAAGTGACAGTGTTAATTTTGAGATCACCTCTACAACAGAAGTAAATGGTATATTGAAGAATATGGCAAAGACCAAATTTCCTTACTTGTTGTTTACAGGGTTCTAAGAAAATGCTATATCACAAAAATCTGAGCATGCATTTAAGAATTATGAGCTCACTAAACCAAAATATCATGTTATAATATTCTAGTAGATAATTATTGTTTGGCATCTTGCCAATGATAGAATTACTACACTGTAGCATCTTCCTAGAAAGGTGTTGACTTAACTAGTCCTCTCATTCTTTACATTATGTTGTCAAAATTTTAAATAAGCATCTGGCATTCTTCTGGAACAATAGACATGACCTTTGATTATACTTTTTCTTTTAGATCATTTATGTTTGCAGTAATCAATGACACTGCCTGTTTCTGATCAACGAATAGAATTCTGGAAACTTGACAAAGTTTTGTTGCTGTTTTTAGGTTTGTAGCTGTTTCACAGTCATTAGTATCAGATCTGTGCAGTATGGGATGAGCCAAAAATATATATTTAATCTATTATATATTTAATCACTGAATCTCATTTGAATTTTTTGAAGATTATGCTGATACAGTTACCAGTTTCATGTGCTTAGGCTGGGTTGATGTCTCCTGCAAAAGAACAGATGTCAAATGGTACCTCAGCTGGCACAGAGCTGGAGTTGCATGGACAAGCAAAACTGGATGTGGGACAAAGCCTGCCCAGACTAAGTTAATCCATCATTGTCTTTGGACAATTTGGACTGGTGTCCTAGTGTCAGCTTCAATAGAGTTCTTCTTTTTCCTAGTAGCTGGTGTGGTATTGTAGTTTAGATTTAATATGAGAATAATGATAACTCAGTTGCTGCTAGGTACTGCTTACCCTAAGTCAAGGACTTTTCCATTTCCCATGCTCTGCCAGGGAACAGGTGCACAGGAAGCTGGGTGGGACAAAGCCCAGAACAGGTGACCCAAACTGGCCAAAGAGATATTCCATGCCATAGTACATCATGCTCAGTATATAAACTGGGGGAGTTGGCTGGGGGATGTCAATCATTACTTGGGGACAGGCTGGGTGCTGGTGAGTGGATGATGTGCAATTATACTGTACATCACTCATTTATTTGGGGTTTTTTTTCCTCCTTTTTTATTACATTATTACTATTATTGTTGTTGGGGTTTTTTATTATTTCCATTATTGAATTGTTCTTATCTCAACCTATAGATTTTAACTTCTTTTTTCCATTCTCCTCCCATCCCACTGGGGGTGGGGTGTGTGTGAGCAAGCATCTGTGTGGCACTCGGTTCACAGCTGTGGTCCAACCCCAGCAACTGGCAGAGTGAGTTCATACCAAATCTGTACCTTTTTGATCATGCATTTGCTCTATTTCTGCTCTGGTACTAGGACTCTTAAAGCTACTCTTACCTTATGTTAGACCTGAGCAGTTTGAAATGGATTATATAAAAATGACAAATAAAATTATTCTTGATGAGTTTGGTTTCCAGCTCATTCACAGTTATTGCCTCTTCATACCTTATCATAGAATAGCACACAGATAAGAGTGTATTCTGCTTCATACACAACTCCAAATATCTTAAGAAGAGTATGTGATTCACAGCTGGAGATCTCAGCACTGAACTAGACTGCTGGAGCAATGGGTTATTTATTGGGAATAAATAAAAAATTCAGCATTATAATGCAAGACTACATTTTGTTGCTTCACTCCATGCCCATCCTTTAGTCTGTTTTCTTTTCTGAAATAAATATGTCCAGTCTGAAGCCAGGATTTCCCTGTTAGTAGTTTGTTCAGATCATCCATCAATAAAACAGACTCACAGCTGCCAGTTCTGTTAGGTCAGATTGTACAATACTTCTATATTTCCAGAGACTGACAGAGTTTAGGACGTGAAGAAGAGGCAGCAGCTGGTCATTGCTGATAAGACTCAGTGAACACAGTAAGTCATAAATAAACTATACAGTTGATACAGAATGTGCAATCAATTTTACAAGTTACTTATTAACAGGTCCACAGCTTGCAGATCCTGCTGGATCTCACCCACTAAGTCCACATGGTGCAGCTGGGTTTAGTGCTTCTTTCTGATCATCAAAATTGTGGGGTTTTCCAGTTTCTCATTAAAGGTTTATCACTATCTACAAAGTAGCAGCGTGTTGTGCACAGTTGGTCCAGAATTCTAACCCTTCCCTCAAATTTCATCTTTGTTCTGGAATGGGAGATGATATAGATTAACTATAGTGTCAACAGCAATTCTGTGCATACTATTATAGGTGTGTCTAATTCAGAGATCTTCCTGTGTGTCCCCCAAAGGCTTTTAAAAACAATTTCAGTGGGCACTGCTCACACTTTTAGTGCAAATGGAGAATTAAAAGTAGGTCTGAGTTCATATTAATGGAAATACTTCAAAACCTTAGTAACTTGAGTCACACAATAAATTTAGTTAAGTCATTCACTTGTAGGAAAAAGATACTCAAAATTCAGACTTACATTTTCCTTCTAATCTAATCCGATTTATAGGGTGTTTTCTAAAAAGAATATGTCAATAGTCAAAAGAGCAGTAAAATATGAGAAAATATTGCATGGAAAAACCTAAGACTCTTCAAACATGAATTAATCTGTCATATCAGTTGTAAATATATGAAAATGAAAAAAAGGAAATCTCATACCAGGCTCTCTTGCCTGAAAACCTTCAGTGTTTTAGTCTATGAGGTGAACAGAAAACTATCTGAGCAGCCAGACTCAGAGAGTCACAGCCAGTGGTTCAGAGTCCACTGCTGTTCCTCAGGGACTAGCACTAAAGCTAGTGCTAATTAATGTTTGTGCCAAAAATGATGGGACACAACGAACTCTCAGCTACTTCACAGGTAAAACCAGAGTGGTCAGTATGATAGACTGTCACTCAGAGGAAGATTTACATGCTGTGCAAGTGGTCTGGCAGGATCCTTACGTAGTTTAATAATCCAGTTTTAGACTCCCAGCTGGAGGCAGTCCAATGGTAGGGCCATGAAAATGGTTTGGAGAGTGGAGAAGACAATATACAAGTAGAAATGGAGAAAGCTGGGCTTTTTCACACTGGAGAACAGAAAGCTAAGGAGGCATCTAAATGCTGTCTTCCATTACTATAGGGGTGGTTTTATAGAAGTCAGGGACAGACTTTTCTCTATGGTTGGCAGTGGAAAAAAAAAAGGTACAACAGAGGAAATTCCAACTGATCTAAAGGAAAAAATACTTTACTGTGAGAGTAGTGATCCACTACAACAAGCTGCCCAGATGGACTGTGAAATCCCAGATTGGAGATTTTTCAAGTCTGGAAGTGCTCTGATTCAAGCCTGAAGTTAGCATTACTTTGAGGAGACGTTCAGAGTAAATGATTTCCCGATGTCCCTTCCATTCTCCATTGTTCTGTTTCTTTGAGACTAATGCAGGAAGCCAGTTTTGACCAGGAATTGAGGGGTACATGAAACTTTAGGAGACTGAGGAGAGTGTTTTGTGGATCTGCATGGCTTGGCAATGCCACGTGTTGTTGGAGCATCACTGGACAGTGATAAAGCCATGGTAGTGAAACATGAGAGAAAAAAGGGTGTCTTAGAGGCAGAACTTCAGTAACGTGGCACAGAATGAAAATAGCAACCCTAAGCTCCACTCTCACAACTAAACAAGAATCCAGTGCTGTTTGCAGAGAAATGATGTATCCATCTTATTAATTGTATAGCCAAATACAAGTGGAAAATCAATCATGTTCTGCATCACTAAATATTCCAAGTAGTTTTCAAGAGTAGCAAATAACTTTTGTTTTATTTGAAAAGTAGATTATAAAGCCAGAAGGGATTTTTACACTCATTTATTCTGACCTGCACTTCAAAGGATGCAAGGCATTTTCTCTTAATATAAAACATATGTTTTAGAAAGGATCTTATTTTTCTCTATACAAATTTTTAGTCTTAAAGAATCTAACATAACTCTCAGCAAATTGTGCCGAAGGTTAACGAACTTACTGAACTTGATTTCTAACTTAAAAATGCCTCGCTTCATCTTCTACTCTTTAGTTATTTTATGCTTTGCCTGCTACAGTGAGACATTTCATAACAACTCCTGCAACTTCTGCTTTCCCTCCAGGTATTTACAGAGTGTAACCACGTCTGCTTTTTACCATTTTATTCCAGAGTTTTCAAACTCATATACCAAACATCACTTCTATAGTTGGCAGTGCTCTGGGCTTTGTGGAAACTGTTCACTGAGGGAGAGACTTTGCATGATAACTAGGATTCAGCAGGACAGCCCTCTTGCAAAGTGCTTGCGACTCACAAGTCAAGAAGAGCTCCATATGATAAAGATTCAGGCCCTTCAAAATGATCAATCTAAATCAGCTTTCTCAGTCCATTATTTTGGCTCTTCCTCCATGTTTTTTTTTTTTCATGGCAAGGAGGGATGTGCATGCTTTTTCACTGACACCCTGTTGTGGTTTAGGAATGGTATTCCCCAATTTAGTGTTTCCACTGAAACTGCAAACCAGGCACTGCTCATTCACTTTCCCCTCTCCCTCCCTCTGAAGCAGGCGAGGAGAACTGGAGGTACAATAGGTAAAGATCACGGGCTGACATAAAAAGAATTTCCTGGAAACTGCAATGGTATAAGAAAACAAGCTGTAACAACTGCAATATCAATAACAAAGCATATGAGAAAGGCAAACAATTCACACGATTGCTTGGAACCAGTGCTATCCAACTGCTTTCTCCAGCTCAGAACCAGCATTACCTACCACTCTTTCTGCCACATTTACTCAGATGGTAGGGACCCTTCCCCAGCAGTGACCTGGGGTGGTAGAGAACAATCTTCCTGTCCCTCCCATGCTCCTTCTGGCTGCTGCAAGAAGCCAGAACCAGGACACTCACATAACAGTCCAAATATATTCTGTATTGCATGCCTCAAGGCTTCACATTAATATTGGTGTTTGAAGAAGGTATTTCCATATCAAGTCATGGTTGGAGACAATTGCCAGGTTCAGACAAAGGCCAGCAGTCACTGGGTAAGTCCACAGCGACAAGGCAGGTTTAAGGTCAGGCTGAAAGGCAATCCATTGGACCTAGGTCCAAATTGAAGGGGTCCAAGGCCACAATCCCTGCAGTGTTGCACATGTGGGAACACTCTGGATTTGAGATCTCCAGGAAGGGGAGGGGCCCCAAATGAGATTTCCTGGCAGAGTTTTTTGGGAGGAATCCTCTGCTGAAGCCTCATCAGCTTTTTCTGGAGAGGCTTCAGAGTCAGCTGAGGCTTTTCAAAGACCTCTCTAAGCAAGCTAGCCTTGAAGGCTGGGAGGTACACTCCTGGTCCTCACGAAAGAAAACTGCTTATTGGAGCAAAAGTCCAAAGAATTGACCACAGGAAATAAGCTTGGCATTGTTATCTTCGCCAGTATGTCATTCTCTCTCTAGAGTGTAGAATTTAAACTCTGTCACACAGAGCAGGGGAAATCATTCATCATGTCAGTGCAGAAATATAGGATTTTCAAGTCAAGTTTTTCAGAAGCAAGTGAAATTGGAGTTCTGTTTCTACTGTTAGTATAGCAACTGGAACTCCATACACTGTATCAGCCTAATTCCTCTGCCCTGTGAGTATATGATAGTTAAGAAATGTCATTTCAACTCATAGAATAAGATATTATCATAATATCTTATTAAGTCTTCACTAAAGTGCGTCATTAGCCAATTTCAATTTTCCCATAGAGAAATCTGAAACCCACATGTGAGAATTAATATGCTTGAATGGGCTGATGAAACAAGCTTCAGCAAGGAAAAAGACTGCCCTGAGCTCAGACTGTAGTTGGTGGTATCTTGACAACGTGAAGCACATCACCAAACATTTCCGTTTGTCGGTCTCGATCAATATGTGTGTGTCTGTTTTCCAGAAATCAATAGAGACATAGTTCTTTACAGTAGCCATGAGACCCAACCTGACCTAGAAGAAAAATCATTTAACTTAAAAATAGCAAAACACAAGCCCATTAACAAGGCTGAAAAAATGATCCGCTGAAAAAGCGTTCTGATTATTTCCACTTTCTATCCTAGCACTGAGTGCAAAGAGAGTTTTCTCCAGAATCAGGTGTAGATAACACAGCACATATCTGAAGTCAGTTACCCCACTTCCCTGCTTGTTTCCTTTCACACTGAAATTTGTATCCCTTTAAATACCTTCTCTGTAGCAACATCATCATTGCTAATATCTCATATAATTTCTAAAATCTGTGTGTATTAAGCATACCCTCTAAAAGGTTCTTCATACACTTGTATGAATTTAATAGGAGGATATAATAGTCTGCAATAATTTACAGGATTACAGGACCTTAAACAGCAAAAGATTTGAAATCAGTTTGGACAGTAGAAACAAGAAAACATGAAAATGCATTCTGAGAGGGCTTGTTTAGGAATGTTATTCTTTACCCTCTTCCATTTCTGTCTCAAAACGCCCTTCCTTAAGAGATGGCTTGGGTTGGACCTCCAGCTTTCTTTGTTTATTGGTCCCAGAATGAGGTTTTTTTGTGTAGTGTAGCTTCCTTTATTTCAATTTGGATATGCTTGATAGTCAGCCTGTTGTACACCTCAGAGCTGAACCACATTGTGACATTTTTTCCTCATTTGAAATCCAGTGCATTGCAAGAGATGGTAATGCCTGTTTGGGTCATTATTAGTTCCCAAGGGTGGGATACCCTCCAAACTTGGAATTATGGGCAGTTTGGGAAAAGTATTGCTACCATGCAAACAGGCAAATATCTATATTGATATATTAGAGTTAGTTCTGGCTTCAAAACAGTCCATGCACACTGTGTAATTGGAGGGAAAAAAAAAAAGACAAATTTTCTTAGACTGAATATCAGTGTTATTATCAAGAATTCATGGCTTTCAATACAGCAGTGGAGGAACAATGAAACAGAAGAAGTAAAGCAGAAAGTTTTGAGGTTTCTCAAGCAACAGTAGGGAAAGAAAATCAACAGCGGCAGCAGTCTCATCAACAAAAGAAAACCCTTGTGCTTCCCAAAACCAGTTTCCAACAGTGCCACAGTCAACCATCTGTAGGAAGTGCCAGATATTAAGTTCTCATGGAAGCCTGAAGTCCTTCTGCCTCTTATAATGGCTTTTTTCTTTCATCCTAAACTGCTGCTTGAGGACAGCGAGCAACATTTCAAAAGCATAAATGCTTGCAAGAGATATAGGACCTCTAAGACCATTTGGAGAAAAAGCTTGCATCAGGTCTGCTAATATTGAGTGCAGTTTAATTTACCTAGGGATCTTGTTAGTTTTAGTTCATTTGTTAGTAAAATGATGGCACTGGCTCTTAGGGAGTTGTCACATTTAGTTCCATGTAGTCTGTTATTACTGCAAATCAGATAAAATGGAGCAGCAGGTATTTTGGGGTGGATGATGTAGGTGCACATAAGAGTATGCATTTTCTTCTCTGTATAGGTTAAAGGCACTCATATGTGGGTGTTAGAAGCAAGATCCCAAGAATTATTTAGCTATTTCAAGCTTATTTAATGAATGTTGTGATTGTCTTCATTATATATATGAACAGCAAGGGAATTAATCTAATAAGAGCTTGAATACAATTCTGTGATATCACTATCCTTGACATAATGTTTTACAGAACTTATTTTTGCTTTTGCCCTGTTGCCACAGAGTGTATAGAATGCCTGCTTAAGTGATCCTCTTTTTGCACTCAGTCTGATCAAATAATTTCAGTTTGATTTTACACTCCCTATAAAACACACTACTTATAAGAGGAGCCATTTTTGCACTAATAACCACAATTTAAGTCTTCCCAATGGTACTCTGCCATAAAATGAGGCTGTGGCTACAGAAACTTCAAAAGGCATCTGTTGCAGTGGATGTATGCTGCTCAGTCACATTCAGCTTAAAAGAAGAAAAACTGGGGAATTGTTGCAGTGGATCCCCCTGGGCCCCCCTCCCCCCTCGGCCGGATCCCTGCCATGTGACTGAGTCAGGTCTACCTTAGGTTCAAGCAGCCCGGGCTCTGATCTGGTTGGTTGTTTATCCCAGCTCCGCCCCTGGTGTCCCCTTTTCCCCCTGTCTGTGATAAAACCAGGAGAAAGGAAAGCCCCGCCCTCTTACCTCGCCGGCTGTTGCCTGGGTCGCATCCTCTGTTTTTCTCCAGGAGAGAGGGAATAAATGACTTAACATCAAAAGAGGTATGAGCTATATTTCTCTTCTCAACTTCTGCTCTGGGGATAGCTGTCACTAACACTGGCTTAGGTGGGGCTGCACAGTCGAAGGAATATTTAGGCTGTTTGTGAATGGTCTAGGATATTCCGAGACTTAAGAGGCAAGCTTGCCACAGAATTAAGCAGTGGACAGCTGATAACCCCCCACAGGCATCCCCTCACTGTTGAAATATCATTGGTGAGTTTCTAGGCTTTTTTAAGTCCTTTTTAAGAAGTTAAATAAACTAAAGTCTTTAGCTATATTAACCTGCAGAACTTCAATGCTAATGGCTACATGAATGTGTATATGCTGTCTACCCACCCATCAAGTTTGGGTAGAGATAAGATTATCAACTGATCACAAAAAACCACAGCAAATATCACGGAATCCTCTGACTTATTGTAAGTATGTTCTTCGCATGACCATTACATGGACATGTGCATTTTGTCATGACCTGGCTGGGCAAACCCCAGGGTGAGTTATAAGCTTGTTGTGAGACTTTCTCAGCTGTGCTGTAGCTGGAACCTCTTCTACCTCCAAGAGTCCTAGCTGTGAAAAGTCTATTCCGACTGCAGCTACACTTTCTGACTGTGATTTTCCTGTATGCCCTCCTCACAGAGTAAGTGCCATAAGCCCATTCTTTCAGAACACCTAGTAAAAATTATAATTAACTATTTTATTGAATATTTATGTCTGTAAGCATTCTATTTACCCCTCTAATGACTTTTAGTTTTTTGAAAGTACTTTTTTTTTCTTTTCCGCTTAGCACTACCTCAAGCTAAGACATTATTCTTAAGCCTTAGATGACCAGTGAATTTACAGTACGCAATTAATTGCAACAGTAGCAAGTTTGGCATAACATGCTGTTAAGGATCACAGGTACTGTAGTGATTTTATAATGAATTCACTTTAAATCTCAGCAAATAGTGGCATACAAGGACATCTGATCGCTGCTTTCCCCGGCTAAATCCCACCACTGAGACTTGATTCCAAGCAAAATAACAAGTCAGGCTTGGTTAGTAGTGCTGCAGCTTGGAATACAAGTTTTGACAAGGGAAAAAATCATTTGTACTGTACTAGCTTTTCATGAGCTGGGCCAAGGAGTAAATCTCTTCAATGGCAAAATAAAGCTGTCAGACAGCTTTTTCATAAGATGCCATTGGACATCAATATGACAGTTCTCCCTCCTGATCTTTTTTATAGTTTGCTAATTCTGAAAGAAAAGTCATCTTTGCCTACATATTTGTGGATTCAGACACTGACATTTTAGAGGCAGGAATACTAGAACAAAAATACAGGCTCAATAAACAGGAGTACCCCTATAGCCTTACTGAAAAGATGCTTTAGCTAAATATCTATTATCTAGGAAAAGATACTGTATTTGCTGCTTTATATTTTGAGATTGATATATATATATATGTATGAAATAAGTTCTCTGAAAAATTAACAAGCGAATACAAAGAAACATGGGAACATTTTGATGAACTGAGGAACACAGCAGTGGCCATCAGCCTGAGGCGTGGACATCATTAAGGCAGCAATTTTGTTTTCAAGCACGTGAATAGGTTCCCTTCTCTATCTTTACTGGACATAGATGAGAAAATTTGGGCTCTTCTTTGTCTGGCCACTTTTAATGCAACAAAATTTAATCAAACCTCAGGAAGTATGGTGAGGAGTAATTGCAGGGGTCTTCTTTTCCAGGAAAAGTGGAAAGCTGGAGCTCCTGGCTGGACATAGGAACATCTCAGTTTAGTTCCTGATACTGAAGGTCATGGAAGTTCTTCCAGTTTGGGTTATGGAGATGGCAATCCTTACCTCCATTTTAAAATGCATTACTTTATGGCTGTGGAGGAAAAGGAGGCAGCAATTAAATCTTAACATGTTCTTAAGGGAACACTAAAGAGAGTGTTAACATGTTGGATTAGCACTTACTGACATTTTTTATGCTTTTCACATGTATTTTCCAATACTTCTCCTCATTTTCTATTAAAATATTAAGAATATTTTCCATTCATAGACTACCTTTGAGGTATGGCATTATTCTGAATATCTTACAGAGAAAAAAACACACTTCTTTCTAAGCACTGTTGCATTAAAATGCTTTGGCCATGAATTCAGAGATCAAATTACATCAATTCTTCTCTTAACAAGCAAGGCATGTTTCAGAGTTCTCTTTCTGGGCAGCCTTTAAATCTTATATTTTCAAGCAGTTTAAACAGTCTTTGCAAATAAATAGTACTCTCAAATAGACCAACCACTTTAGTGACCTTATAAAGAAAACAAATGTTTGAGACTGGTCTTAGTAAAAGAAAAAATAAATTGATACTAACACTGTGAAAAAAGAGCTAAGTCAGATGTGAGTACCTACAAAATTAAAATTATCAGAAATAGCAAACTAAAACTTAAGGTTGTACATTAAATGCACAAGCAGCTATAAATTAAATATTCCTGTTTTCTGAAGCGGCCCAGGGTACTTTTAGTTTCTTTTCCATTTGTCTGTTTTCTGCCCCAAGTTTCCAATGTGCTCAAATGTCTCATTCATGTTGCCATGAGGGTTTGACTAACTTCAGTTGTTAGAAGGGTGACCACTGATGCAAACTGTATTCACAAATAGTAAGCACTCGTTATACTTTCCCCAAATGCATTGCAAAGAAAAATGATTTATCAGTTAACAGAATGAGAGTAACAACCTAAGAATTGACTTAACTTACAATTGTCCCGTTAATTTCATGTGTATGTTGCACAACACATTAGTGAGCAAGAAGTGTTACTGGATGAAATGGAAAATTGATAAAATATTAATTAAAAGAAAAACAATCTCAATACAATCACATAGAGATATTATACAAGAACTCTCCTTTTATTTTAGGAGGTTCACTCATACACAGGTACTGCCATTGAAAAGTGGAAATGTGACCTGCCACACTCTTCTCTGGGTTCTGTTTTCTCAGTTTCAAATAATTCAGCCTTCTGGGTAATCCCTGAAACAGGCAGAACCTGCTCATAATCCACCTGAGTTACAAGCAGGAGCAGAATCTCTCACAGTTTAGCATCTTCAGGCAGTGGTGTCCACTCTTGCCATGAAACTCCTCAGCTGCTGGGTGTCCAGTCTAGGGGGGCACTTCTCAAGACATGAGACAGAGGCAGCAAACCTGCAAAGTGTCTATTTAGCTTCATGTTGGTCCTAAGCATGAACAAAATTATAAAGATGAGGAAAAATCAAACCAGCACAAAATAAGCTAGGTCAGTAAAGCCTCTCCAGCTTTGACACCATTGACCTTAAGAATCCTAAGTTGGAACATGTGGATGTACTTCATGCATGAGTGACATTAAACCGTGTTTGCTTATTTTTTTTCCAAATACTTAGTCTTCAAAAGCTCAGATAAATGGCTCACAATGTTCATTTAGAAGATTTGACCTGAGTGAAATAAATACTGCTGATGGTGTGAAGAAAAAAGCTGGCAATAAGAAGCATGGTGAAAGCTGTGAAGTACACAGCCATATATGCATGCTGAACTTTTCAAACAGTGACAAAATTATTCTTTCAGTGTCTGTTTCTTCGCTGCAATAGCAGATAGAATTTCTGCACAGGTGTTAATGAACCATGACCTTAAATCAAGTTGCCCTTGTGAGTCTAAATGTACTGTGTTATAGTGTAGCTGAATGCAAATGCATGTTTAAAGCAAGTATTTAATCCAAAAATAGAAGAATTATACCTGGCTTTCCACATGTGCAGATTGATTTTTTTTCTTTTTAAGTTTTGTCTATTATTTCATCATCATATATCACCCCTGGGAAATAGCTTTCATTTCTATCTATGATTAATTCAGGTGTCCAAAACTGCAGTATGTTTGGAAAGATATCTTTGGGCCTATTCTGCCAATAGCAACAACTGGGTAATTATTTGAAGATGTTCCATTAAAAAAAAGAAATAAAAGACTCAACAAAAGAAAATTTTCTGGAAATGACAACAGTTATACAAGTACTGTAATTGTTGTTGAGATTCTTTAGTATTTAATGAGAATCTGTAATATTAATGGAAACTGGAAAGGACCCATTTAAAATAAAAGATTTAAAAGTTCAATTCAAAGCTATCCACTGCTGTAAATGAACACCTAATTGCTTCCAGGGAACAGCTAAATGGAGTTATTAAAGTTAGACAGGGTCCCAAATAAGTAATTTTCACTGGTCTTGTTTATCAGAGGATCTGAGCCATTGACGTCCATTCGAAAGTATTCCTAGCCTTTCTTTAGAAACCATTTCCTTTCGTCTTAAGGACCATATAAATGTCAGGAAAATATCCAGAGCAGATGGAAGAGAAGCACTTAGCTTCTCCAGGTATTTTAATAAATACAGTCATCAGAATTCTGAGGGCTGTATTTTGAATGTAGCCTGCTGAATGCAGAGTGCCTTGTGCATCTATCCACTTAATTTAGTTCCTTGAGTTCCCCCAGTATTGCTGCTTTGGTTACTAGTACGGAACACCTACAAATAAAAGCCCTAAAATTTTAAAAGTATCAGCATTTTATTTTATCAGTTACATTTAAAAATAGTAAAACCAATTGTTTATCTTAAATGCTCAGTAGAATATAAAGTGTACTTTCAAAAGTTATACATTTTGAGACTTCAGCTAAAGTGCATTTTCAAGAGTTATACATTTTGAGACTGTTCAGCTATATTAGAAATAAATATATTATTGACTATTAAGAGCTCTGTTCATACTACATTAACTTTTGTTAGGTATGGTTTTATATTAAATGAAATAGTTCACACAAAGATACATTTATGAGATGAAAAAGGAATCACTTTTTTATGACTCTATGAAAATGCAAAGAAGTGATCTGTGAGAATACAGAAAACTTTCCTTAATCTTTACTTTTTCTTGAATATTCTGTAAAGGAGAAGTTGATGGAAAACAGTGATGACCAGATTCTTTACATACTTTGACCTAGTAACTGCAAATCTATGCTAATATTGCATGGGCATTTGAATAAGAACCCATATTTTGCAATAATTTTTACCAAAGCCCATCACCGCAGACATTGCAACCACTGTTAAATGTATTACATGTAAATGTTAAAGACTTTTGTGTGTGTGTGTGTATGTGTGACAGAGAGATTCAAATTGCTATGAATATGATTTGAGCCTGATGTTTTAGCCATGCTCATTTTTCTGCATACCACAATAAAATCATATTGGCCATTTTGTCCTTAGAATGCTGTTCTTTTCTGTGATGTTATAGGATCTCCTAAAAACTGGATATCTTTATCTATTCTCTTGGCCTTATTCTTGGTAATCCACTTCTTACTCTGATAATATCATTACTCTTCTGCTAAATATACAAAACCTTGCAAAAGGCTTCTCTTCAAGAAGGGAGTTGGAAAGGCATCTTGATCATAACTCAGTATGGACAAACCTAAA
This sequence comes from Lanius collurio, assembly GCA_020086605.1. NCBI lineage: Eukaryota > Metazoa > Chordata > Aves > Passeriformes > Laniidae > Lanius > Lanius collurio. Next base: position 22,803,559 of record JACBWW010000012.1, on the reverse strand, counting down.
CACTTCCCACTGTATCCCTCAAAGAGCAGTTCTGCTTTTTGGGTACAAACCAGAAAGTTCTAGTACATCAAGGCTTTATTCTAATCAAAATCCCGTGGCAGGCAGAGAGTCTCTTTCCTCCTCCATCTTCTCATGATGCTATTTGTCCATGAAAGCTTGGGGGGAGAAAAGCACTCAATCGATGACAACAACTAGAAAGTTACCCATGACTCAAAATTTATATATGAGGTAAGAAAAGGTAATTTAAAAAACCAGAAGAAATATCTTCTGATAGTACTTCTCATTGTAATACATTTGAAAACTACTTTTTTGTCCTTAAACTGAATTTATATACTGTTAATTCCATAAGACCAACACTATTGATAGTTTAGCAAAATAATAATTTTTGGTAAAATACTCCGATACTTAAAATTACATCCATTAATGATCAGTCTTCACACTGGACTACACTGCTCCACCTACTTAGATTAGCCTTTTCTAAAATCTTCCAAAGAAGAAATTAAAAAAAAAGCAAAGGTCTCTGGTGTAGAAAGATTCACATCCTCAAAAGGAGACTATAGAGGTATAAAAGTGAATTGAGAGAGGGGAACAGGGATCCTCTTTCTAATCTTTTTTTCCTGCATGATACATCCTTCTCCTTTCTAGCCTTTCTTTTCTGTTGTTTTTTTAATCTCTCCGTTTGTAGGGTTTTACTGTTTGTCATGTCAGTCATGGTAGTGTCTGCAATATTACTGCATTGCATTCCTGATTTGAAGCATATGAACTTTAGACAAAATGCTGCTCATCTTTTTCTTGGCTGACATGAGGCAGGAAGACTGAAAAGAGTTGTTCCCATCTGATTTGACTGGCACAGAGCAGATGGGACATAACTGTGTCTCCACACCTTTTGCTTTTTTTAACCATGGAATGTAAAGGAGCTCCAGTATCTCTTATATGGCCACTGTGGTGCAGAATGATCTGGTGTGAGGCTCTTCTTATTCCTGTGCCTGGGGTTATGTCCCAATGGGAAGTCCACCCTACTGCATGGATGCCAGCTAATCAAGATCTCCTCTTCCAAGCCTCAGCATAACATGCCAGGCAATCGGAGTCTTGGGTGGTGTTCAAAAGGCAGTGCTGTGATTGTTGCTTGTGGGGTGATTGTTACTTGTGGGGATGTCTAGCAGAATATGTGCTGAATGCAAAACCCTTAAAATCATGTATTGTGTTCTTGACCTTTCTGGAAAATTTAAACATGGACATTAGTCTCTTCTTAAATGTGTGTTCCTAAGCCTGAGAGTAGGTCTTTTCTTCAGAATAAAGAAGCGTGACTCCAAATGGGGCATAGCCAGCATGTATGCACAGTAAAAACAATAGATATGAAAAACACCTCTGCCTACACTAGGATACACTCATGGTTTGTAACTGTACATCAATTGGCATTTAAATGAGTTCAAACATGCCCCATTTGTGTCTGTCATAGTGGTCTGTGACAGCCATCACTGTAGTCTGTAATTCTGCCATCACTTTCATCTGCTTTAGTCATTCAACTTGTTTCTGAATTTTGGTCTACTTTTAGACAATCCTAAGTAATTTTTTTTTTCCTGGTGCTTTAATTAACAGTCTTGCTTCCCAGCAAATTACTTGCTGACTGAATCATGCAATCCTTTGCTTGACAGAAAGGATGTAAACAAAGAGAATTTTGAGTAACAGTCAAAATGGCAGCATTGGTGCCACAGCATGAAAGCTAACTTCAAAGATGAGTTGGAAAAACCCCATAAAATGGGAGTTTCAAATATCATTAATTCTGTAGCTGGATTCTGTAATAATAAAAGCCATTTTGTCATTCTCTGTGGAAAGATAACATTTACTTTTAAACGCTTATTAAATAATCTTTTGTAATCCAGGGCTATGCACTGTCAGAATCGCTAGATTGCACTGCTTAGGTTGGGAATGCTGCTGCAGCATTCACATGGCACATTCTTCTAACTTGCAGCACTTAGTTAGTGATAATTGAGTCACAGAAGCTAAAATGGCCAATTTGGAGTCTAGAATAAAGTCGCACAATTACCATACCCATTGCATTAGCACTAGAGCTGAATGGCCGTGCTGTGCAGTGCAGCAACATCTAATAAAAACCTTCAGCCACTACAAATTTTTGACATCACTGTATTTTTTCTTATCTTATATGGTGTTTAAAAAATCAAATACATTGAAAAAAGTTTTCAGAGAGCTGTGCATTTTGGGGTTTAGGTATACTTTAAATATATGTTTGGTTGTTCTCTTCATCTGTGGAATTTAATTTTATTTAGAGTTTGGTGTGAATTAACTCTCAACTTCTGTCTGGAATAAGTACCTTTGGGGTCCAGATGATCAAATCCAATTGTGAAATGGCTATTTTAAGGATTATGCCTGTAGTTTTAGGGGGATGTGTGAGATGTGCAAACAGGAAATTATGGAAGTAGAATGCCTATTATGTAGGATTTTACTGCTAAAATTTATTAATAAGTGAATTCCATGGCTTAATTTCATTTAACATAAAATTAGCAGCAGCAGATCAGATGAGGGAAAAGAGACATTTTAAAAAAACATCTTTATAGGCTAAGGTCAATCATTATTCTTCAATGTCAAAAATCACTAAGTACATTGATACTGATTAAGTTATTCGCTTGTGATTGAAGTTAAGTTCATATTTGAGTGTCTTGCTGAAGCAGACGAATAAAAAAGTAATTTTCCAGTAAGGGCATTTTTTCAAGTTAGAAATAAGACTGCAGGGGGGGTTGATTATTTATTTATTTATTTACATATGAGGGCTTAGTTAGTCTAAAAGGATTAGCAATAAGATCAGAGCAGTATATAAAAATATCAAGTTGCAAACCCAATGTGAAGAAATGTGATTACATCTAAGTTCAGAGTACCTCTGCTAAAGAATTACATCCAAAAACCACCTATGCTTATTTTTAAATGGTTGAGATACTTTTGGAGTTTGATAGTATCTCTTTACGCTTTGTTTAGCACCATCTGGAGAGAGCATGATGAATGTTTGTTTTCCAGTGAAGACAGAATAATTTTCAATTAAAAGCTGTCATTTATTAAATAAATAAATAAATAAATTAAAATAAACACATGTTTCTGTGCAGCATTCAAGGTCAAATATTGAAATAATCTCTCTGATAGCTTATTATATGAGTTTGAACTGAATTGAAAATAATTATGGACTCTACCCACATATTCTCATTATACAAACAGAATACAATTAAAAACCTAAACAAAGAGCACATAAGATAAAAAATTAATTAATTTCAGTCATTATACATTGTGTGAATACAGAAAAGAAAATGTGTTCTGTTTACCTGAAAGAGTCTTTTGAATACCTTCAGTAATGATGAATTCATTTATTTGCCAGCAATGTGGGATAACTCCAGTTATGCGTTGTTAGCGTTTACATATTAAACATCCAAGTTCAGTGAATGAATTATGGAGCTCTACCTCTTTGATGCATCATAACCTTGCATTTTCATTCCTTGCAGAAGGGAATCCATATACCTGGTGGGTTGGAAAAGCCAACGAGAAGCACTACTATTGGGGCGGATCAGGACCTGGCATTCAAAAATGTGCCTGCGGCATCGAACGCAACTGCACTGACCCCAAGTACTACTGCAACTGTGATGCTGATTATAAGCAATGGTGAGTGCTTTACAAGAAGGCAGGATGAGAATGACCAAATCTTAGTTTTTACAACACCGCTATGACTTTGAATTTACTTTTTTTCTATATTTCCTTTCTTACCAAAGAACAAAGGCAAAAATAATATATTTGTCATCGCTCCTGCAACATGTCGACCCATGGTTTGATTTCCATTTTATTCCTGGTATCTGTGACTGTCAAATATAAGGACTATATTTACATTTTCAAGCCCACTGAGCTATAGAAAAGAATGCTAAAATTGCAAAGGCAAGTCCTCATAGGAAAGGCCAGCATTTTGGCCACCTACGCAATTTTGTCTCCATCAGATTCAGTTATATTGCAATACAGAATTAATTTTATCTCTGCAACTTCATGTTTTTCCCAGAATTTCTCCGTTTTAGAGTGTTGCTGCTTCATTTGAATGTGAGTGATATGTATTGAAATCACTCATCTAGTGCCTCCATTTCTCATTATCCATCTTTCATGAGAAAAATATATTAAGAACTAGGCTCAACACTTATTATGGAACAAGGCTCTGTATTTCAGAGGAAGCTACCGGGCTTTGCATGAGATAATTAATTAGGCAGAAAAAAAGAAATAAACTTGCATCTCTGATATTCCCCATAAACATGAACAGAGTGTGTAAAGCTCATCATTATTTTGAGTGAGACCCTCTCTGTGGTCTTACAACAATTTCTTTGTGAGCCTTAATTATTTCTGTCTCCTTTGTCGTGACAGGCAGGTTTATATTTTACATGGTATGCAACGTTCAGTGACATGTTGAAACCATAGTTTTATGAACATTTCTCCCATTAACAGCAGCCTGTGGGTAGTCGAATCAATAATGGCTCATATACCATTTGGGGTTAATTGAGAAATTCTATAGCTATTAATGAATGTAGAGCTACAGAACTGTAGTGGTATGTCAGAGGCTGTAAAAAAAAAAAAAAAAAAAAAAGAGCAGGAAGATTCACAGAACCACAGAATATTTCTGGATCAAAGGGACCTCAAAGTTCTTCTAGTTCAACCCATCTGTCCAAAGAGGGTCCCCTAGAAACAGTTGCCCAGGACATTATCTCAACAGTTTTATAGTACATTCAAGGATGGAAACTCTGCAGCTTCCCTATGTGCATTGTCTCTGATCCTGGCACTGGGCACCAATGGAAAGAATCTGACTTCATCCTCTTTGCACCCTCTCATTAGGTATTTATGCACATTGATGAAATCCCTGTGAATCTTCTTCTCTCCAGGCCAAACAGTCCCACCTGCCTCAGCTTCCTTTCATAGAAAAGATGCCCCAGTCCCTCTATTATCTTATTGGCTCTTCATTGGACTCCATCCAGTAATTCCATCCCTCTCTTGTACTGGGAACCTCAGAACTGGACCTAACACTCCAAATGTGGCCTCACTAGTACTGAGCAGAGGAGAAGGATGGCCTTCCTCGACCTGCTGGTCATACTTTGCCTAATGCACCCCAGGATACCATTGGCCTGCTTGGCCACAAGTGCACATTGCTGGCTCATATTCAGCTTGGCGTCCATTGGAGCCCTCAGAGCCTTTTCTGCCAAGTTCCTTCCCAGCTGGGTGGCTCCCAGCATACACTGGTTTCCCTAAGTGCGAGGCTTTACACTCCTCACTGTTGAACTTCATGGTATTTCTGTGAACCCACTTCTCCAGCTTATGGAGATTGCTCCAGGTAGCATCAGGATCCTGTTTGCTGTGATCTGCAAAATGAAGTATGAAAACTACAAAAATAGAGTAATAAAGGAAACATTCCAAGCCCTGCAAAAATTGTAGATTAGGGTGTGGAAAATCAAATATTGCCACAGACATTGCCACCGTAAGCTTTGACATTGTTAGGCTTATATGCTGTTAGCTATGATATGGGATGAACTATAGAACACCACAGACAGAGTCAGTGTTAGAGACAAAGCAATCATACATGCTGCCAAACTTCAGAGATAGAATTATAGAGAGAGAATGAAGACTATAAAGTCAGATGACTCCAACTCAATCACAAGCACAAGAGCGGTATGGCAGAAGGGAGGTAAGTTTGGTTCTGTGTCAAAACAGTAGCAATAAAAGGAAGATATTGTAATAATAATTACAATAATGGTAGAATTAGGAGCACTTACAGTTTTCATTGCCTGAGGCACTGGATGCATATCCATAGATAATAGGGCTCTGTACCATATGTTGACTGTTCTCTTTTACATCAAGGGAAATGTGTGGAGAAATGGCACTGGCTTTTGATCTCCTCTTGAAGATCCTCTAAGAGTCACAGATGATAATTTAATAAGCAGTATGCACTCAATAATCTTTTTCTGTAACCTCTGTGCCCCCTATATACACTGAAATTCTGTGGATTCTACTAATAAATAGATTCCTATGGTTATTAGATTTAGATCTAAAATAGGCTTATTATCATAAAAGATACACAACTGTTTACTCAGAACTTCATACAACAATAAATTTATGCAGTATTTCTCTAGGTAAGTATCAGAATTTTTTCAGGACAACTACTACTTATTACAGGATGTTTTATGAAAAGCAATTCAATCATTGGATATTACATTTTAATCCTTGATGTGTGTACATCACAGGAAGAAATGAAAGCTTTATTATAGTCCTTAAGAACATTTTGTTCAAGATTCATTTTTTCAGTTTGGTTTTGGCAGAATTCAGTCCTTTCATAGTCATATCTTTTAGGCTTGGGAGTTATTTATTTAAGAATTTTATCTAGCTAGGTTCATCAAACCTAAAAAGCTAGTGAGCTCCAGAGGATAGGAGACCTTGATAACTTCAGTCATCAGAGGCAGAATTCAGCTGAGGCCTCCAACACATCTGTCCTCAATTCTGGTGACAGAAAAACAGCTCCTGGTTTGGACCACAGAATATGTAAGAGTTTATGATGAGCAGACAAGTCTCAGTTCATATATTAACAAAGCAGCTTGCCACCATAGCTAACCAGCACAACTTATTTTTGAAGAATTTACAATCCTCTAAAACAGAAGGGCAAGTAAATGCCAAACTGTGGCTGAGAGTCCAGGTGGGACTTCTGCAGTAATTGTATATCTTGTCCACAGCTGGGAGCACTGCATTTCGTTGTGGTACACCGACAATGATGTTCTGCTCCTGCCCAGGCAGTGTAGGAAAAACTGTTTTGGGGTTTTTTGGGTGGTTGCAGGGGTAAGATACAGTGGGGAGAAGGCAGTAGTCAGAGCAATAAGTATATTAGAAAATGTAAGGAAGTAAAATAGGAAAAGAAGACTCTAGAAATTGTGAGAATGAAAGGTGAAGAAGAGCAAGATTCAGGAGAGAGCTTTTTAAAGGAAATTGGGGAGCCACTGAAGAAGGGTTCAGACTGAATCAGAACAATGTATTGTAGGTAGAATTTTTATTGTAGAAGTTAGAAACTGTGTTAGAAATAAAGAAAGGAATTACAGTTTGATTAACGATTTCATAGCAAATGCAGGGGAGTGCTTCCTTGGAGAACTGGATTCTAACCCTGCCTCTGGGACCACATTCCTGCATGATGCTTCCTCAGTTTCATAAACTGTATCTTCCCAGAACAGTCATTAATCTGATCTTGATTTTCTGGTATCTAATGGAAACCCAGAAATCCACTTTGTGAAAATACCAAACATTCACAACTGCAACCACAATAAGGGATCACTCTCTGAATGCAACTAATGCAGTCATTCAAAGCAAAAAAAAAAAAAAAAAAAAAAAAAAAAAAAAAAACAGCCTTTAGGCATCTCAGATTGAGCACTAAGTGTGAGTGTTTTTAACATTAACATCTTTCAGCCTCAACATCCAATCTGTAGAATGCAAATTATGGCAGATACTCCCTCATGGAGGTATTGCAAAGATAGGTAGATTTATGAAGCAATCATCTGCTGTACTAATGAGCACTATAAAAAATCCAATGAGAAAATGCAGTCTTTATAGAAAGATTTGAATTAACACATTAGCTATAAAATGGGATTCACATATTGAAGCATGAGAGTAAATTTGGAGAGTGGGCAATGATATAATAGATTAGTATTGTCTTCATCCTATACTGAATTATGCTGAACCCCTCCAGAATAAATAATGATCAGTGACCAGTCAAGGATTGTGGTGGTAGGGACAGGGCACTAATTAAAGCTCTTTAAGCAGTCTGAAATGCTTTTTTTTTCCAAAATTTTGAGTTTGGTTTTTTCTTTTTTTTTTTTTTTTAACCAAGTATGTGAGTAATTTTGTGTAAGTACAGAACTAACTGTGTTAATTATGGACTTATTTACAATATAACTTTTCCCAGGGATTACTGTATACCATAGGCTTGGTAAACCTTACATCTGAATGGTTTTTCTATTGATTTTTAAAGTTTCCCATTACACCTTGTCTATCGAATATAATTGTTATAGAACTATTCAGGACGTGCCTAATGTGTTGATTATCATGTCTGGATGGTAGATATTGGTAGGGAATATGAAATATGGAATTCAGATTTATATGTTTTTGGACATAGTCTAAAGCACAACATGATTCTTAACAGAACTCAAGCTGTTGCTCCAATGTAAATATTAAGTAATTATGTTTGTCATGATAAAGAAAGAAAAACATAGGTGGAAGAGCTTCACCCACAGTAATCCCACTGAAATTATCCTTAGTCCCAAATTATCCATGATTTGTGTCTAAAATGAAATTAATTTAGAATTAAATGGATCAGATTATATAAAAGAGGTTAGTTTTCCTTGCTAATAAAGATAATTTTTAAAAGTGGGTGTGGTTGACATTTCAAGTCAGATTGCCTCAATCCTGAGAGAATAAAGGTAGCTGTTACGAGTAGCAAGAAGTTTTCTGGATTGCTGTTAAACAAAATTATAATCAAATTTTTAACTTTAGGTAAAATGCAAGACTTTTTAAAAAAAGATCTTATTTGAATAAAACAATTATTATTACAAATTAGTCAGTTCTGTTAAAAAAAATGACTGGCATTGTAGAGATAGGCACACTCTACTAGTTAAGTAGCAAATGTAAAGTTCTGCAAAGTGATTTTGATTCCTACTCTCATTTAACCCTAGACTCAGTTAAACACTCAGATTGGCCAAAGTTTCTACACCACAGGCTACTTGCTTTTTATTACACAGCAGTCACAATAAGTCAGAAGACTCATAATATGATGCTGTTCAATGATTTACTCAGAAAAGGTGACATAAGAAGCTTTTTCATTTAGCCCTTCCTGATGTGAATGTGCTTCAGGTTACAAAGTTGGTCATGGACTTCACTGCTGACTACTGGTGTGGTGGCTAATTTTTCAAGAACTATTTGGTGGCCCAAAAGATGATCAAAAGAGTTTAAGCAGAATTTGCAGATAAAAGTGCTTTGGACAAAGAGAGAAAATCAGTGGAGGGAGCCTTATTTATCATCTCACATTTTGGACGTTAAAATTTCTTTCTCCAGAGCCTGCCAAATTGCTTTATTTTTGTGAGGTGTTTTACAGAACACTCTGCAGGATGCATCCCTCTTCCCTTCACAACTCTTCTCCTACAAAGGGAGTTTCAAAAGAAAGTTTCCAGTCATGGGAAAAGATGACTAAACAGAGCTCAGAATGACATGAGTTGTTTGAGTGACAGGTGGATGTTGAAATGCTGCCCTGAAGCTGTGGCAATGACAGGTAGGTCATTTGTAGCCAGATTTAACAAGATATTAAAGGCTCCTGGAGCTATAAGTAGACATCAAGGCTTAAGTTTAGTATGTAATAATTACTGTCAAAATCACTGATATTTCAGTTCCTGACTCCCTTAGGCACTTTTGAAAATCCATCTGTCCTTTAAACCTTGTGTGCTCTCAGTAACAGAATTGCTGATGCAGAGAGAGCTGGATAGTTAGAAGACACTGGCTTCTCCTGCCCTTCATTACAAGCTGCTAACAATGTGTTTGGATGTTTTTTTTTCCATTACTTTCCCAGCTAGGCCGCAACTGGAGTTTCCACATCATCAGAAGTGACTAGGCTACACGTTCTCTCTGATCAACAAAAACCAAAGTAAACCGAGAACTTGTCGTTGGCTCTATGTGGCTACATTTTGGTTAAATTTAATTACTATTTCTAGCATTATGTAGAGAAATATTAAATAGGTAAAAGGGATAAAATTTGAATATACCCAAAAGAACCTGAAAGACTATAAAAGTAATCTTGAGAAACATGAATGAGTAGAAACATCCTATAGGGAGTTATACATATAAAAACAAAAAATTTCCAATAAAACTAGACAGATCAGAAAATTATCTTGTAATATTTTTGATGTGCTGCTGTTTTGCTTCATATCTTAATCAGATGATGAATCATAATTTCCTAGAAATTGAAGAAGCTTCGTAGAATTAGGCCACACCACTTTGAAAACTGTGATTCAACATTTTTGCAGAACTTAAAGGGCATCGTTGAAATGACAGACAGGAAAACACTATTAGTAGTTGTGTGCAGTAATTACATCTCCTTAGTGAAATACAAGTTGAAATATCAAGGCTTATTTTTTAGCTATGCTTAAGGAATGGATTTGTTTTGTTGATGAAGGCAGGAAAATTTAGTTAACAAATTGCGCTACTGCAGATGGTAGTTTTCCTTGTACTCTTAGAAATCCAGACAGGCTTTTTTAGGTTTTTTTAGGGTACCCTTGCAGTGTTCCTTTGTACATTGACATTGACACCTAATGTTAATATATTTCCAGTCCATCCAAATTTAGCACTTTGACAGTATGTAATGGCACAGAATAAAATTTGCATGAAGAGGGACACTAAAGACAGAAAGTCAAGCATTCAAACTTTAGGAAATATTAGATTTAATACAGCTGGTAGTACTTCTTTCCCACACGAGTGATAGATTTGAGCTGGAACTTTCACCAACAGACAAGCAGATAGCCAGAAGCCATGAAGTTCATTCCTTCTAGTTACAATTTGACCATTAAAACTACTTCAGCAGGAAAAAGGGTCAAGTGGCTGCTGTCTGTCCTGTGTTTCTCAGCTGTACTCATCAGATGTAACCGGTGTGCAATATTGAAACAGAGTTTGCATGCTGAAAAATGTGAAATCTTCCTTAAATGCATTCTGTCCTCTCATTTTTATAACTCGTTCAATGTTTTTGTTTAGAAACTGTATATACCTTGTGTTTGTCCATATACATTCCTGTTCTTTACTTTTTCCACAAGAAAAGGCTGAATCATTTTGTTACTAATAACAACAGATTAAAAGTTTGAGAGATGGCAATTTTGAAATGGAACACTTGGCCATGCTACAGATGTGCTGAGTAGCAGCTTTCAAATTCTCCTTTACTTGTGCCTTAGTACCACCGCAGGACTCTAGCCAAAATCCAGAGTTCTATTAAGCAAGTCTGTCTACAAACAAAAAAAGAATGTTTTTTTCCTCAGGGCTGTGCATTCACTACCATAAATGTGTATATAAGACTGATTTGAGTGATTTAGAATTTAATCCAAGGGCAGATGAAAGGTATAGCATCTCTTGCACAGTAAATTTTCAGGCTATTGCTTTTATGTAGACTTTGAAGGACAATACCTGCTGTGTGGAGTTGCCCCTAATGCTTGTGTTGTATTTCTAATGAGCTGGCAGCTCTAGTGCAGGATCCAGACAAACATAGGATCACATAGATTGCTCTTTCTCTTTTAGAGATGTTCCATGCAAGTAACGAAAACAGCCATGGCATGTAGCTCACAGGAACTGACAGATTTCCAGCCTGGACTGATACAGATTGAAGAGTTTAGAAGTTTCAAGGTTCAATGAATCATGAAACTCTCCCATTTTACTTGTGTTTTCTGTGTTTTCTGTGTTATTCACCTTCAGGACTTGATTCAGGCCTTTTTTATAGAAAGCTGATTCTCCTTGGACTTCAGCTATCATCCTACTCACTGGGAGTAAAGAAAGCATTTCCCTTAAGACTTGTGGCTAATGGCAGTGACCAGACATGTGAGGAACAAAGTCTTTATTTTCCCCAAATCTGAAAACACAGGAAAATGTGGGCATTGATATGACATGAAATAACTCTTTGACCACCTGCCTTTTCCTTGTTAAAATACTCCTTCTTACTCAGTGTTATTTATGCAATCCTGTGCTCTTATTGTGCAGTTACAATGATTTTTCTTCCTGCAATCAATACAAAACTAAGAATGAGGAAACAGGATTCTGTACTGCCTCATACATCATGAGCAGAGTCTTTTACCTTGCTGTAAATGTGAAAATGGTCAAGCTCTACCAACCTCCTAAGGATGAGGATGATTTCCATTTGACTTCAGAATCATTCATTTCTCAGTGCTAGCAGTAATGAATGAACTCAAAGAGGAGAGTGATGACAAGACGTTTTCCTTGTGTAATAATTTGTTCTCTAAATCGCTGGGAGACAAAAAGTGAGTGGTCATCCTGCTGACAACCTTGCTTCTGAGTGCTGCTGTTCAGGTTTTCCTGACTTCAGTTCCAGCAGTCACAGACAGATGGTGTCATCCAGGTCTTTTAAAGTTAGGGAATCATTCACAGCGGCACTGAAAAAAAAATCTATCAGAATTAGGTATTTGTAATTATTACTCTCTGGCATATTCTTGCTGTTAATAAAACTGTCCTATCTTTCTCAGGGTATTCTAAGAAATTTCTGAGAGGTTTATGAATTAGCAGGTGAAAAGGCAGATATGTGATTTTTAATTTTACCATGCAGATGATCTGAATATCATTCCCAGCACATTTGTATTCTTATTGTCATTAAACTTCATGATTAGTGTGAGTGACAAATAAAGTGAGCAAGAACAAAAGTGTCTACTATAACTTGCACAGAAAGATGCAGACTTTTTAGTCTGAATGAAAAGCTTGTATTCTTAGCTTTAAAGCAAATGACCTTACTGTCACAGCTTGTCAGGTAAGGGCAGAGTACATTGAGCACTGTGCACTGCAGAACTTTCAGCTGCCAATTATTTTCTCCTCCTCCACCTTTATTTAAGGGCTAACTTAAAGACTAATGACTCTGCCCTCAATGCCATGCTATGAGAATGAAATCACCCCACTGCTGACCAGCCTAATGTCTTTCACTCAGTATCTGATGCTGCTTAAGTCTTGAAGAGAAGTCTTTTCTTCTTAAATTGTAGGACTCCCCTGACTTTTTTATTTCTGAATCAGTGCAGTCAGATGTAAAGACATCTGAAATATATGACAACCTGTGTTATAGGGTAGATGAAGCATGCAGCACAAGCTTGGCTGTTATTACTATTAGCAGTCATATTTTAGCTGAAACAATCACAAGGGAGTCCATCAAGCTGACGGTGTTAAGCCTGCAGTGTAAACAAAAGATATATCTGTTTTCACTGGTTGTTCTTTGGTGTACCAGGAGCTATATAGAGATACATAGACATAAGGAGAAGAATGGAAATAATCATATGGGGGGGGTGAGTGAGGGGTCTTGGGGAGGAGAGAACTCAAGAAGCCCTCAAGATACATCTTTCTGTATCAAGTCGCAGACTTGATGGGAATATAGTCTTCAGAGCAATTGATCAAAATATCCTGTCAGTTCATCACTGAGGCAGTTGCAAAACGTCAACATTTGAAGGAAGAATTGTTCCTTGTCTTTTTCTCATTTTGCCCAGCAGATTCTTACCACTGCAAAAGGTCTGATAAAGAAACAGAAAGTAAAAATAGGCAAGACTCACCTGCAGCATTGTGTTTGCCTGGGAATGATTGTTGTATACATAATGCATTATTTTACTGTAAAAAGGAAGATGACTTACACTGTGAAAAACACTCAAAGCAATCACATAACCTTTCATAAAGTCTGAGGAAAAAAGCAATGGTTCTGCTCACCTAGAGGACAGGGAGACTGCTTTTACTTTTTTTTTTTCCTGTAGTTAGACTTGTAGAAAAAGCTTAAATTCTACAAATTGTTTGAATATCATGGGCTAGGTGTGGGTTTATCTTAGTTACCATTTATGTTTCCCTCCTGGATTGCCCTAAGCATTCAAAATTACTACTTGTCTGTAACTAATTATGGCTAGATATTTTGTCCCAGCTGCAACTCTTTTTGCCTCCCCCAACCCTCACCCCACTCCAGGTATTTTTTTCTTTCCCCTGCCTCCTATTCACATGCAAAACACTATACTTATGATAATTGTTACATATAGGAAATACAGTTCCTGGAGATCCTGCAAAGTTTCAAAGAGCTGTCTGAGTATTCAATGGAGATGTAGTAAATCAGTCTAAGATAATATGTTGCATTATTATCTCAGTTTTTTTTCAACATTCTTTACATTAAAATTAAAATGCTACATGGATTCTTCATAGTACAAGTGTGTCTATATGAGCTAGTTTCCTGATGGAATTCAGATGGCTTTTTTTTCATATTTTGCTGAAAAAGAAAGGATTTACTGGAAGAAATTATTCCATCTAAACCAATATCTTGGGACAGTTAATGATGTGTATTCCTTTATCACAATTACTATCTTTTGCTCAGCTTTTGGTCAAGTGGAAGTTGATTACAAGATTACATTAATTGTAGATTAGGGAAACAAAATCTTCCTTGAGTTGTGATTTAGGGCTGTTGTTTAAATTATGCACTTGCCTCTATGGAAGTATCTGAATGTATATTTATTTATATAAATTATTAAAGAGAAAGGAAATTAAAATGAAAAAACAAATTTAAAAAAAAATTTCAAGCAAACAGGTAAATATAAAGTTAATAAACTAAAATCTGCTGTTAGATAATGTGATGAAAAAATATAGTAAGTATAAAAACCTATATCTATGATGAAAAAGTTTTTTCCTGCAGTTGTAAAAGCACAAATGGATTTGTAGTTATTATTTCTATGAAAGAAAAGTGTTTAAAATGCCATCACTAAACATGTAATCTCATGTCTAAAACCAGTTATTTTCTAGGTATGACAAAATACGTCATAATAACATTTAATGGTCTAGAGTTCATCTGTTGTGTTAAAATATTTTGGAAAAGAGAATGAATTCAACTATCTTATGTCAAATCTAAGATTTTTATTCCTGAAACAAAATTGTATTAGAAATGCTTAAAGGATTTCCTAAGACTCCGGAGTCAAAACCAAACTCCTGATTTGTACAGCACGCTTACAGATAATGCACTTAAAACTCACCTTGTGTTTTGCTGTCATTTCATTCAATAAAAAAGACCAAAACCCAGAAAAAGAAATTTTTAATCCATGACATTAAAAACAGAAAAATTATATATTCCTTTAAGGACCTTGAAAATCCAACACCATAGATAACATCAACTAATGTAAATCTCTTGAATCAAGAGAGCAGATAGGAGATGAAAAATGTGACCAGAAAGCTCAGAAAGATTGATTATTACCTTATTATTATCACTGTTATTGTTATTATTATTAAGTGTTAAATTATATGTGATGATTGTGAAGAAGAACAAACCTAAATAATAAACAGGAAAAAATGTCATTTTCTGTTCTGAAAGCTGAAAAAAAGCTAAATTATGTTTGGAACAAAGGTAGACATTGACCTGCTTAACTCCAAGGTAAAGAACTGAGATAATCATTGAGGAAACTGAGCTTGGCAACAAAAGCTTATTAAATACTTTTCCTAAAGACAAATAATTTTGGAGACTCTTTGAGGGTGCTTAGGTCTTGCACTGTACTCATCTATGCATACATACACTCATCAGGTCACAGAGTAATTCAGCCTGGGAGTGGCCTCCTGAAGGCTTGTAGTCCGGCCTGCAGCTCAGGGGTGGTGGAATCAAACTGACCAAGGACTGTGTCCATTTGAGCTCAGAACATTCAAGGATGGATGTCCCGGAATTCCTTTGGAGACCCTGTGCCAGTGTTTGACCACTGTCATGATGTAATGTGGTGATGTAGGGACAACAGACACCCTTGCAAAAACTGGAACACATGATTTAAACCAGCTGTTGCTGAATAAAGCAGATGTTTCTAACAGCCTTTTGTAGAAATGGCCCTCTCTCATGTTGCCATGGAAGAGCCCTCTAGTTGTAGAGAGGATGGAAAAGTCTGAAGTAGAGGCATTGAAAGTTACAGCACACTACTTGTGCATGCTTCAGATTCTTATTTCTTCTTTCATTTATAGGAAATGGGTAAGGAATAATTTTTAGCTCTAGGATATCCAATATGCTGTCCAAGCTGAATGGTGAAGTGCCCAGTTCCAGAGCTTGCAGGGGTTAGGCTTGATAATACTGGGATCTTCCAGTTATTTTCTACTAAAAATTGTTAAGTGATGTGCTGTTTCTGGCTTATGTGCATTTCCTGAAGTTTGGAATTCATTTAGTTGCAAATCATTGGATTTCATTTTGTTGCAGAATGATGCAATTATATGATTGGCTATAAAGTCCTTGTAAAATTACAGGCCTAATGTTTTCAGCATTTTGAAAGAAATACTGAGAGAAGTTAAGAAAATTCTGTGATTCATAATATGTTTATTTGTTGACATATTTTTGCCTATCATGAGATGGAACAAATCAATAGAAAAGAAACAACTTCACAAAAAAACCCAAACAAACAAAAAAACCCTCAGTAAAAAGGAAAAAGAATAGCATCTGGAAACATTTTCATCTCTTTCTGGCAGTTGGTCTTGTTTCCTAGAAAAATTCAATAATTCTGTGGTGGATTATGAGTGGGTTCACTTTCTGTGGGTTAGCAGACAGAACAAACTACTGTTCTTTGTAAAATTCAGGGTCTATTTCTTCTCTGACTCAATGTCAGTTTTGTTCTTGTCATCTGCAAAACATAATGAAATATATATTAAAAGGAATCAATATGTAGGCAAAACATGATTTTCTTTTTGCTTTCATTATCACAGTAGTAGTTCAGCTTCAGTTGCCAAATGAGTTGTGTGTTTCTTGAATGCATGTGCTAATCTTGTATTTTACTACATACAATATTTATGCTGATTCTGTCTTCTAACTGAGAGAATTTATATATGGAGCATTTATTTATGGATGACAAACATAACAATGTGTGACTGAAATAGTTCAAGTTTGTAGGAAGAAATGGACATACTGATGATTGTATCTCTAGTTATATGTTTCATTTAGTTGTACAATGAAGAAAATTGTGTACTTGGTTTTTTAGCCTACCGATTCAACCTGCCTTTACTTAACTTTCTTAACTTACTCAACTTTCTTAAGAACTTTCTAGTGATTTACTTTGAAAATTTATAGCACCTACCTGCTCATGATTCTTATCTAATTTCAGTTTCCACTTCTGATATATTAATGCTTGCAATTCACTTATGACCTTGTATAAATACATATAAAATTCAGTATAAATTGTATTGATACAGCTGAAGAATGTAGTGGCAAACCTCCAGGTTCTGTTGCTTTGTTATCAGTGACTCCTCTATAATCTTAAACCAGATTATTATTGCTTGTAACCGTGGCGGGGGGGCTTAAAGAGAAAGATCTTTTAAAACTATTAACTCACACCTTTCTGAAAGATTATGAAGGGGGTCAGATTAGATGATCTCTGGGGGCCCCTTCCAATTCCAACCATTTTGTGATTTAGTGGTTTGTTATACAATGTGAACATAATTTCCTTGCTGACCCATTTCTGGTTTGCGCCCTTAAGGGCAGTGGAATAACCAACTCAGAAGGAACAGGGGTCTTGTTACATACACATAAAACTACTTGTCTTTTGCCAGAGGAAAAAAAAGATGGAAAGTTCACATGCAATAGGATGCCACTGCACAGTGCACACAAGCGGAGCACAAAGACACCAAAAGCTAGTACCAACCTGCTGTCTGGGATAAGACCTAATTTAAACAGATGGAAAAAATATGCTACTTTACACTAGTGAACTTTTGGAACTGGCTGCCGAAGGAGGCTGTGCAAGCAGACACAGATTCAGGAAAATATTAACAGAGTTATGGAAAACAGGTCTATTAATGGATGATGCAAGCACTGTGTACCTTGTAACATTTTCAATGAAGAATGCTAGTCTGAAATAGCTTTAGATAAGAGTAGGGGGGAAGAATAGACAAATTCTTCCTAAGCAGGCTATTAAGTTCAACACAGCAGTCTGCTCACAGCCTCTCATTGGGATGACAGAGAGATTTGGAAAAGTCAAAAATCTTGTGGGTTGAGGTAGAGACAGTTTATTAGCTAAAGCAAAAGCTGCATGCTTGAGTAAAGCAAAGCAGGGAATTCATTCACCACTTCCCATGGGCAAGCAGGCCTTCAGCTATCCCCAGGAAAGCCAAGCTCCATCATGTATAAAGACTGCTTGGGAAGACAAATGCCATCACTCTGAATATCTCACCTGCCTCCTTCACATGAGGATGTCAGAAGCAGAAGAGGCCTTGACCATCCATGTAAGCACTGCTGATCAATGACAAAAACATCCCTATGTTGTACAGTTCGTCCACAAATCCAAACCATAACACCACAGGATCTACTGTAAAGAAAATTAGCTCCCTCCTGGATTAAACTAGTGCAGATATGTTCAGATTCTGCAAGAGATTAGGTCATGTGGCTGCCTGCAGTATGAGAGAGCTATTGTCAGTGACTGCGACCTTTCTTGCATTGCCTGCATAGTCTTTGCCTATACGTAGAAGTGATAAACTTCTTGGTATCCCTAAGCCCATGAGGCAATAGTTATCTCATTGTTTTAAGGCAAGAAGCATCTGCAGTAAACTATGTTTAAGCTGTCAGAAAAGAAGCATCAACATTTGGAAAATTAACATCCTTACCCATTGAAACGCTGCTTAACATTGGCAAGGCTCTCAGTGTACCCTCTGTAAATACTATGAGCCCTAGGCCTTTGGACCTATGTTATATTATATTTTAATTTCTATCTTCACCTAATGCTGATAAAAAATTTCACAGTCTGAAATACCAAAGAAGCACAACCAGATTGCTTCAGGGTCAGCTTTCCTGTAAAATCAACCCAGAATTGCTTGGAGTCCTGAAAAGCACCATTCTTATAGATAAGAGGGAGGGGGAACCTCACTCACTTCATTATCAGCCTCCTTTGTTCATGACCATATAGTCCCTGGTTGTTAGAAACCTGTGGTCCAGAGCCATTTTAGTCCATGCAGTCAGGGCTGTCACAGCAGACTTGGTAGAAAAAATCTTGGGGGAGTTCATCAAGTATTGTGCTAGGAAAAGACAGGCTCAGCTTAGATGGAATTGTGTTAGGAAAGAAATAGTGAATTCTGCTAAGTCTGTGCCAGTCTTTTGTCGAGAAAAAAAGGGGTGATGTAAAGTAAGGAAAGTTGAGCTCAAAAGCTAACAGAAAGTGTAATGGAAACCCATCAGAGCAATAAAGTAGAGCAATCTGGCTAATGAATGTGTCACTAATCCTGTAAAAGTGTGATCAACAAAACGCTAAACAAATGCTTGACATTCTACAGTCAGTGCAGACAAACAGATTTTTCTGAACAAGGGCATCTGCATTTGGCCTAATATTTAGCACAAAGTGTGGCATTCCATGCCTTCCCTGTAGCTCAAATCCTAATCTCCATCACTCCGTTTTCTCGTAATGCTCAGAGTAAACGCAGTGAGAGAATCTCTGTGTACAGTCCCGCATAATCCAGCTGCCTCTGGAGCTGAAAAAGTTGTACACAATTCAGAAATTATAATTGTTTTAGAAACTTCAGTAAGTGCCTGGTGTAGTGTCCTGTCTCATTTCCTCAGTTACTCCACTGTGTGTGGAGATATGCACACACAGAGACAAGAGGTAATGATATCATAAAAACACAAAAAGGTCAGAAAGAAATTAGCCTACAGATAAATTTGCATATCACTACAAACCAAGGTCATCCATCTTTTTAGCAAAAGCAGTAAAAAAGGAGCTTAATTGAAATTGAATCAATTCAGAGAGATATATGTGCATGTTTACTAGCAGAGGGAAAGTATTGTAGTTTTGCTTGAGCTTGATAGCAAAGTGTTTACATAACAAATAAAGACCTCTGTTAATTACCTCTATGCTGCTCCATTGCTTTGAGTGTGCTTGAATATCTTGGAGCATTCAGTTTCAAATAATTATTTCTGATGAATGGGTGTACATTTAAAATATTTTGTAGTGGGATATTTTATTCTTCTTCTAACTAGAGTGCTTTCATGATAATAGATCCCACTTTCCTTCCTCAGTAGACATAGAAACATCATTCATTATGTTTATAGCACAATTTGTAGATAATCCTTTAAGGTTTCAGTTTGGTATGGTGTTTTCTTAGTGATAGTTTATTTACAGATTTCTTCTTCCATTTGACTTTGGCATATTTTAATCTCTTTATTCCCCATTTACTCACCAGTTGCAGGAACATTTAAAAGGTCTGCCTTCCCCAGGTCTAACAAATTATTACAACAACATGAAAAATTTCACAGTCCTGATGTGGAATTCATTTTTAGATTACTTTTATTGATCACTTTTACAGTTAGAAACAACTTTTCAATTTATTAGATAAGCAGAAAGAAAAAATAATAATTTTTAGGATCAGTGATTCCAGCTTCAAACAGCAGTAGGTTAGGAAATCCTTGTCAGGAGCAATGAGCTACAGATATACAAGCTGTGTGCTATGTAAGAAAGACTAAATAAAACTGGTCATCTGTCCTGATGGGGTAAGTGCCACTTTGAGAGAAAGATCACTACTGGGGGGTTGCCTTCTTCCACACACTCATGAAAGTAAAATGGGAAGCAATTTTCTGGGGCTGAGACTGGAGACAAAATTAAAGTACAATGTGATAGTTGCCTCTAAGGACTGAAACTGGGGTCTTCTGAGGGGACACAGATTATGTGCAGTACCCTTAAAATAGAATATCTAAAGAATGTGAACTGATTATAGATACAGAAAGTAAGATGTTGTGATTGGTACAATTAAACTTTGAGGTCAGGTAGAATGGAGAGGGCTTACTGAAAAATACCTAAGTTTTCTTAAAAATCAGTACAGATGTGGTAGGGGCCTTTACAGAAATGAAACAAATAGTAAAATAGCAACATGGAATTTTAATAATATGTGACTTTACTTCTTCTCTTGTATTTTGCCTTTTTATTGGCTACTTAGATTATTATTTAGAAGAGAGGTGCTGGTATGCATTTTTTGTATGTGATGTCTAGCAAGTAACTTATATTTTCCATCATCCAAAATGTCACCTGTGATGTTTTTCCAATCTGAGCCACTTTTGATGGAACTGGAGGCCATTTCCTCTTGTCCTTGTTACTTGGGAGAAGAGACTGACCCCTACTTTTCTACAACCTCCTCTCAGGTAGCTGTAGAGAGTTATAAGGTCTCTCCTGAGCCTCCTTTTCTCTAGGCTAAACAACACCAGATCCCTCAGCTGCTCTTCATTGAGCTTGTACTGCAGACCTTGGACCTGCTTTGTTGCCCTTTTTAGTCATACTTCTCATACATATGGAGATTTTGTGGGGTTGCCTAATCAAGTGCTCTGTTCCAGGGTGTGATCAGTAGAGACCTTTTCCCGAAATATTTGGTGTCAAAGCTATACAAGCAACTCAAGACATGAGCTAAATCACAGCATCCTTTTATTTCCAATGTGCCTGCCATAAATTGCTTTCAGTTTTGTATGAGTTATATGCATAGATGGGATGTGAGGATGAACACTGCAGGAAGTGCCAGTGGAAGGGTAGGAGTAGTGGTAGGTGCTTATACAAATGAGTTTTCCTGACATTTTCTGGATGCAGGAAGTACCATACATCTTTCAGTTTTCTGGACCAAATTCAACACAAAGTTATGCACTTCAGTGCCATATTGAACTCAAGCAGTGTGTAGGGGCTGAAGTCAGCATTAGCTATAGCCATCTGTTATTTTGTCATGCCATAGTCAATTATTTTTATTTAGCTCTTTCAGTCACACAAAATAAAACTGTCAAAGTTGTCAAGAACTCCAAGAAATGAAGCCTCTGAGCTGCTGCTCTGAGATTTTTTTAATATTTCTTCCAATACAATCCTTGTGCCCTAAAATTCATACCAGAAGTACATTTGGTCTGATGGTTTGATAGGATGTGAGCTAAAGGCTTGTGGCTAATAAGTAGACTAGAGGAAGTAAAAATATTCATCATTTATCTGCATAGATCTTGTTACTATGCAATCAGTAGTGCAGAAAACACACATTTCATTAGATAAGTACTTCTAGTGTCCACACAATAAATTATTACCATCACTGAAATGCATTCAGTTAGACAAAAGTGTAATTAAAATTCTTGATGTTTTAAGTTAGAGAATTTTTAAAACAGGTGGTAGTACTCAGTAGAGTCCTTCATGATTATCTTCCCTCAGAGCTAAAGTAGGTGCTGTTCTTTGGGAAGGTTCAGCATCTGTGATGGGATCATGGAATAAATGTAGATTTCTCTTTGACAAAGTGATATAGAAAGATATTTAATTTTCTGGGACATGTTGAGTAGATGAACAGAACATTTAATTTGTTGTTCTTCAATTGATTACACTTCTTCAGAGGAGATTTTTCTCATTTCTGTCATAAAACAAAGCATTTCAAATTTTAGGATAACTAGAAAGGTTTTGGGATATTATTAATTATGAGAATTTTTTGTATTTTTATAAACTATTATTTTTAAAAGAATTTTCATATTTTGAAATATTTTTAGATCAAATAATAACACTGATTTTAAAATGCCAAATGAAATACTATAAAAAATTATTTGAGCAAGCTGTTGCCCTTTCCAATGTCTATTTTTCCTTTGAAAATTCCCATATCATCCATTTTCAACTCTACGTTCACAGGAGAAGTTTCTTTTCTTGGCTTCAGCTGAATCCCAAGTAATTTTTGTCTCTGTAACTACCCAAGGTAAAAGGAACATCCCAATTTAGCATTTCTTCTAAAGGAAATGCCACATATGTTCCCTGACTTACTTAAAAAAATTAAAATTCAGACAGAAAATTGATTAAATTGTTGACAGATGTAAAGATCAATTACAGCAGGGTAGAATTCCTAGATTTCATTCTTAAAATATCTCCGTATAGAAATCAAAAAAATTAACAATCAAGTCAAAAGAGTTGCTGGACCTCAAAAGAAGAGAATCCCTAAATTTCCTTTTTTTCCTTGAAATAAGACTAAAGAATTGAAGCTTGTAAGAAGAGCTGCTCTGCTCGAAGAGACTTTCTGTCTCCACTGGTCTTTTGGAAGGAGAATATGAGCAAATACTCAGAAAAGGAAGATTTTTGCTGGAAACTGGTTCTATATTGCTCAAAAGAAAGCAGAGCCCCATTTGCTCTCTCCATTATTCACCTTTGCTGTGATTATTTAGCTTCTCACAAACTCCTATTTGAAAGGAAAGTCAAGAAGTCCTTTCAGGCAAGAGAACCTGAAGAACCAGTGTCAACTTCCTTAGTCTCCTTCCTGATGTATTTTTTAAATGAGACATGTTTCAGACCAATTTCTCAGTGTATCTTCCCTTAAATTAATTTAATCTAGTCAGTGCAATCTTTTGTAATTTCTAAACAAGGGTTACTTGTGAATGCTGCACCATCAGACTCATGTCTTTAGTATAATCAATCTTTACTAGCAGAAGTCAAAGTAAGGATTTATGTTTGTAATTTGAGTGCTAGGATTAGATGATCTTTCATCAAATTATTTGGACTTTCAGGAGGTGAGTTCTTTCAAAAGTAAAAATATTTTATGCATGCTAAAGAAGCTTAATTGCCTTAAGATCAGTCGTACCTGTAAGAGTCCCTCCTTCTTTTGCCATTAGGAACCACATATTTCCTAGGATCTTATTCTGTCCAATGCCAATGTATTAAAAAAAAAAAAAAAACTTAAATTGAGTTATGATCATCTGTCAGCTTTTATGACCCAGTACAGTAATGAGAAATTTTCCATAATACCCCTTGTGAGACAAATCAAGGGTGAGTCATTAGCTTCAATTTAACATATAAGGGCATCTGAGGTGACAAGACATGCAGGAACGGGACAAAAGACCTGCAAGAATCCCTGAGAACAGCAAAATCCAGAGGAAATAAAAACTTTTGTCCTAGAGTATATGGTTTGCAATTTTTAATTCCAAAGGGTAGAGCCCTGGGTACAGAGTGAATCTAAAAGCATGGCTTTTGTGCTGCACAGTATGTCTATTAAAAAGTTAGCTAAATTTTATCAAAAACTTTCAAGAGTTAGCTAGATTTGCTTTAATCCTAGTTTTTGTTTGCCCTGTTTTAATCCTGTTAATTAGAACTTGCATATTTCCAAGTAACTCACTTCCAGATTATTACATTTGCTGCCAAAGTTGCACTGTTCATTAAATTGTCATTATTCATTTTTCTTAGCAGCTTTAATACAAATAAAATAAATAAATAAAATTCTTGCCAGATATTTTTGGATGAGAGAAAATACCAGTATTTTGTATGTCTGTGCTCTTCACAATGTTTTTATAGGAACTTTTTGCAGATCCTAACTGAACTAAACTGCTTTATACCTCCCTCAAAGAGATTATGGAAATGCAGGGAATAATACAGAGGTGCTTATATTGTAAAAAGCTGGGTCTTGTGAGAGGTAGAAAATTGTCTATGTTTGGAATGGTCATACTATGGATTTTGCGTTTTTCAAACAACTGCTAATCACTAAATTATCTATCTTAACACTGCGTTTCCAGTCCAGTAGGTGTTTTATTTGTATTATCAAAATAATTTATATTATCAAAATAACTTCAGTTCCTCAACACATGAAACCATATCTTTTGAAATTGAGTCCATTCCTACCTGTAGTATATTCTTCATTTGTTTTACTTTGTGTGGCTGGACTGATAATTAAGTGAAGTTTAACAAAATCAGAGAAAATAAATTACTCCAGTAGCAGAAGTCTGGTTGTATTAAATCATTATATAAACAAATTAATAACGATACAGAATCTTATCATTACTTTGAATATGTCATTTGCTGATACATGTATAATGCATTTCTTCTTTACATACCACAGAATGCTTATAAATAAGAAGTAGATGATCATAATCAAAACAGTGATAAATCTCACACTAATATCTGCTACTTTCATTCAAAGGCACCCTAAAGCACTTTGCAGACTGTTGTACATGGGAAAAGAAATTAGGAATAGAAAATTACACTGAGATTTCATCAATATCTCTTGGTAATAATTACAAGATTTGATCAGATTCATTCATCTCCCATTTGGCTATTAATAGGAATATGACACTCTGAATTCAACCTTTATTCTCTTGAGGGGATTTTCTTTGGTGAGGAAAAACTACAGAGACTTTCTCCACCCTCTTAATGTGCAAAGTCTTTGAATACCATCAGAAGCATTATCACTTGCAGGAATTGAGTGTCTGAGCTGTGATTATTTCTAAGTGTAATGTACAGAATCAAGCATAATAATAGTTTTTGGTTTAAAACTTTTTTGATTTTGTCAGCAGTGATTAGTATGTCCAGATGAGCTACAAGTACGTTAGAAAAGCCTAACAGAGCCATTCAGTCTCTGAGTCTATTTGTCTTATTGGCGCATGTGCAGGCCAAAAATCATCATTATCCCATTTTTGTTAAGAGCAAAAGAATTTACCCAGGTTCTGCTGGTGAAAAGGCAACTCACCCCTCTCAACTCTTAGTTCAGCACTCCCAGCCCTCAACAGTTTCATTGCAGGGGAAATTGCATTTGCAACAATGATGACACAAGTAAGTGATTACCAGAAAATAAGGCTATTTCTTAAAAGAACTCTTAACATTTAGCTTTTATTGTCATGGCAACAGCTTTAAAGTGACCATATCACTAAGTGCATAAATAAGATATTAAAATGAGTAAAAAATTATCAGTAAAGAGGGAGAAAATTGTTACTACTCCTTTTTATTTCCTTCAAAGAAGGTGAAAGCTATTGGTGACAGGAAAAGTGCTGCCCTTTAACATCCTTATTTGGAGCTGAAATATTGGCTGGTTTTGTGAGAGGAAAGAAAGAAAGAAGAGAAATGCCAATAGTTTTCTTTTTACTGCTCTTTGAAGAATTCTTTATTTTAAATAGATATGTCCACCTTAAAGTGTTATTTGAAAGAGTAAAAATCTGCAGTGAAATCCAGTCTCAGAGGAAAACCTCAGAAAGAGTAAAGTTGTGACCTACATTTATCCTCTATTAGGAGGGAGTGAGTCCCATGGATGCAGGCTTTAGCAGTGATGAAGATTAGGTCTACATACCTGTCTTTGTTATTCAATTTTTTCTTTCTTAAATGGAAGGCCCTTTAATCTTTCCTTTCTTATGCTGCTTGTCTCCAAATTGATGAAAAGGATGCCTTTGCAAAGGGCATGGCAATCTGGGGATGAAAAGCAGTATACTACAGGCCAGCACAATGTGCAGGAGCAGCCTGCCAGGGTTCCTCCTCTACATTTTCCTCCCTTTCTAACAATGTCCTGTAGCAACCTCACCGACAGAGCACCTGGTGTAGCTGTGTCCAGCCAAAGAGGGTTAATGATCTCAGCAACACAAAGGGTCACATAATACAAAGGAGCACGGCAAGTTCTCTGATGGGAAGAGCATGCAGATTAAGTAAAACAGTCACTGCTATTTGATAAACTCTAGTAATTAAATCTCTAATTACTCTCTTCATCACAGAGAACAAGCACTAGTTCCAATGAACTGTTGTTCGAAAACATGATGCTTATTTTCTCAATTAGTTTAGTTGTGCTTCTTTTTAAGAGTGTTTTGCCTTCCATCTCTTCAGATGGACCAAATAAGGATGATGACTGGAGATGCTACAGGAAAACACTACTGTCCTACTGGAAGACTCTGAGCATTACCACAGGTCATGCAGGTCCCTGCTGTGCTGCCCAGTTACTAGCAATATAATGAGTCAGATCTTGGAGTCATCCAAGTTAGAGATGAAAAACGCTTTCATTTTCCTGAAATCATTACAAGTTCTTGGTTATAGTCATACTGTGTGATTCAGTTAACTTTTCCAGATACTGAATTCTTCCTTCATCCTAGGATATTTTTGAAAAAAGGAATTGATTTTTTTAGATCAAGAAGTTCCTTACTTTAGATACTCAATTACACAGCAGGATAGAGCTGTAAAGAAAGGTGGGGGGTGGGGGGATAGGTAACAGAGAGAAATAATTGGATTTATTCTGTTTCTTTTTTCTTTTTTTTTGTGCCAAAAAGTAGTCCTAGCACTATGTATAGGGCATTTTTTCCTTTGTGGATAATTTAGCCTTTTATGTTTATGATTATATCAAAAAACAAAAATAACATAAAACAAAACCAAAAATACAAACCAACAAAAAAAAACTACAACCAAAAAAACCCCACAGAACAAACCAGCTGAGAGATAAAATATCTCATTAAATATTGTTTATTTCATTTTCTATTTGGAAGAAAGAACATTCGATACCAATTGGGTTCAGCTCTTGTAATAATAAAGGAAAAATGTTATAACTGGGCACAGTGTTTTGGTCCAAGCATGAAAAAAGCACTAGGTTATTTGCTGCAGTTGAAATGAAGGGCTCTAAGACATGACTGTAAATTGAATTTTAGTGGTCTTGCTAACTAAAATGGGGTTTGAGATGCATGCAATTTTTGCATACCTATTCTTTTGGTGCTTAGATCAAGGAAAATAATTTCATATGTTTCACAGTTGCTTTCTTTTTGTCTCTCTGTAATTCAGGAGGAAAGACTCTGGGATGCTGACATACAAAGAGCATCTACCAGTCAGCCAGGTGGTGGTTGGAGACGTTGACCGGCCTGGGTCTGAAGCCAAGGTGTCCGTGGGTCCCGTGCGCTGCCAAGGAGATCGTAAGTTCTCTGGTCTTCTTCCACGTACTCCTGGGTAGAAATTCAGTTGGAAAGGGGTAACTTTGGAGGCACCCTATGGTAACTTACAGCTGTCTGCTCAAAAGGCCTTTTGCTATGAAATCATGATGTGATTTGAGAAATTTTGCCTATGAACATACACATATAATGGCATGTATTTTCATTTAAAATGTCAGTATTCTTGTTTATTTTATGGTAAATGGATTATTCAACTATATTTATGTAGATGAGCGGTAATACAGATTGCATAATAACATCCCTCAACATCTGTGCTGCTGTTGAGTGCTCTTGTCAGTGTAATTATCATTACTATGCCTATAGGATATAAATGGTAATGTGATGGCAAAACTTATCACTGTAATCTCTGGTTATAGATGTATAAAGTTTGACAAGATTGTTATCAAATGTTAACTATATCAGGACTAGATGTTTCCATGTAAAGCATTGAGAGTTTTTTTGTAGTAGTCTCTGGTTTCCAGGCTGAGTGATGATAGGAGGTGTACATCCTCCAACTTGATCATCTAGGGATAGAGTAAATCAGTATCGTGTAAATTTCCACTTCACACACTCAAAATTGGAATGCAGTGAGGAAAATTGTAGTCTTGCTTCAGTCTGTTTTATATTTCAGGAGGTGAAATTCACTACCAAAGGAAGAGCAACTGTTTAAGGTCCTTCTAAATCATACTTCAATTGACACACATGTTTTATTTGTCCACTGTGTTTTAAGGCAGTTGTCTTACAGTAGGTGGAGTAAGAAAAGGTTGTCTGATTTAATTTAAAACAACTAATGTTTGTGTGAGCTATAAATAGTATAAAAGTCATCCACAGTAAAGAGTACTATAACTCAGCCTATGAGACGGAAGAGATGCAGAAACATTCATGTCATATATTTATTGCTTGTTATTTATGGTGTTTGACCAGTCATAGGTCAGTCAGGGTTTGTTTGTGTTTCAGCTATGTTTGATAAATTTTTTTGTAATAGGCTTCTACAAATGATGACAAAAAATAACAAATAGCATTTTTCTTGCACCTGTATTACTCATATCCTGAATCTGAGTGCTTCTAGAAATATCAGTCTCTAAAGTATGGTCCATTTCTAAATATTAGTATAAATGAAACCTCATCTGAGCAGGCAGTAGCCTTTATTAGAATGTGACTGAGTGACACAGCCTTTTGGGAAAGTGAGCGGGTGTATTCCTGCCATCCTGATTAATTTAATTTTCTCTACATACTTTACAAATATGATTCGTAGTTTTTAAAAAACTTTGCCTATGAATAAATTTGATTTTCCTTCCATGACCATCTATTATTGTCAAAAATCTGGTATAATTTTTCACACAGGAGATAATACAGACCCTAGTCCTTTGCAGTTAGTAAAAGCTCCTGTTTTATATTCCCAGTGCAGTTACTAAGCATTCCCCTTTGTATTCTTTGTATTCTTACTTGAGCATATACAACATCTGCTTGTTTCACCTTGTGGAAAACAAGGTTTCTGTTCCAGGGAAATGCCAAAATTTTAAACTGTGCTTTTGCTTCAAATTAGAAGAAAGGTGCAAAGTACTAAATTTCTGGGAAAGTATTAAAAACAACAACAATAAGAACAACAAACTATAAACTAATTATTTTGCTCCTTTTTTTGTGTGTTACATGCATCAAAACCAACATTATTAGTAATAAAGATGTTGAGTGTCATCACAAGACAGGTCATGTGTTCAGTTAAATTCAGTTGCATGTGTATGTGTAAATTCAGTTTCGAAGACCGGCTAAGAAATACAGATTTTTGTTTTGCTTGCAAGAAAGGTGGAAAAAGTAGCCTAACCAGTCAAATAAAAATTTACCTATTTAGAAGAATTTTTCATTGTGGTTGCAGCCAATACTGTGACAACTTATCTCATCTTGCCCTGAGTGTTGTCCATGCCGTGTGTTGTATCAACCCATAGTCCAGTGATATTTTGCAGCACATGAAGTCATATTTTCCCATCAGAGCTACAGTAAAATTTGCCACACACTTCAAAGCTACCTCTGTGTAACATCTAGTGACAGTGGTTTGTCACCTAGGCCAACTCACAGCTGTACAGGAGTACAGGAGTAAGAGTACCACAGAGCTGATGATCTTTGCAGTCCTTATAAAGAGACAACTGAAAGCTTACTATCTGAGGGCAAAGAGGATTAAAAAAAGCAAAGACATTTGTCATTTCATGTAGTTCACTTCATCCCATGCTCATCAAATTCTGAAGGATCCATTAAACAGCAGAGGCCACGACAATTGACTGTTCCTACACTACTGACTGACCAGAGTAAATCTGAAAATCATCCATCTCAGTGCAATTTGTTTTGACACAAACCAAGGAAGATTGCAGAATCGTAACTGTTTTCCTGTTGCAAAAATAACTATAATCTTGTTTCTAAAATATAGGTTTTATTTTTGGTCCCACAAATGACAATTTCATTTTTCTTTTTGCCTGATCTATTGCCTGATTAAGGCTGTTCTTGAATAGTAGCTATTGTTGGAGATAAAGATCAGAAAACTGGTTTATTCATGATTACACATCTTTGTGTTCCAGAAGTATTTTTCTTATTTAACTGCACCTCACAAAACACTACTTGCATTCTGAAAAATGGTCAGCAAAAAGGGCCTTTATTACCCCTCTAAAGATCTGCTTAAGCTGCCATGTTCTACCAGATTGATGAAGACTCATCTAGTCACTGTGGCAAAAATTCCATAAATCTTGTCTGGGGTCTGATTTGCACCTTGGATTAAATATCCAGGGTGTCTCTTTCCTATTTGCTATATTAGTGTTGAGGAATGCTTTCTAAATATCTAAAGATTTTTCTAAGTGGTGATGTACCAGGAAAGCAAACTTATCCCATTTAATGGAGAACAGATGCACAGACAGGAGATGAATTTGGTGGGGGTTTTGACACTGTATTGTGGTGATTCAAAGATCAAGCAAGGGTTTTCAGCACATGTCAGCTCTATGCAGACTTAAAGCAAAGCTGTCCTTCCTGACCACTGTGGTATGAGTGTTGTACTTACAGAATGACAGAGACAGTTTACCAGCACATTCTCAGTATCCTCTTAGATGAACTGGAATTAAAAGTTTAAGTAAAGAAAATCAGTCCTTAGATTCCACAGTAATACTGGATAAGAGAAATACTCTTTTTTTCCCTGAAGTGAAAGTGTTCTGTGCAGGTTCTAGAAAAAAAAGGGCACTATAGAAGAACAAATTAATAATTTTTACTCTTCAGCTATCTTTGAAACACTGATTCATCCCTTTAAAGACCTATTACAGTTTTTCTAATACTTGTGCAATAGGACCTGGGCTCCTCAGCTGCCCTGAATTTAGCCTTGGCCAACCAGTAATAAAAGACTTGGTCCATGTCTTTATGCTATTTCACTGTAATGCAAAGGGGCACCTTGAGCCTTCTCCCTTTAGAGAAGAATGCATGCATTTTGAGGGGTTTTTTCTGTCTAAGCTGAGCCTGAGGTGGTGGATCAAGGCTTTAAAGCAGATCTGGTAATTTCTTTTGAAACCAAACTGAAGAACTTACCTTGCTATGGTGGGGCTATTGCTACAGAGATTTCATCAAAAATCATATTGAATCAAAATTACGTTTGTGGCTTCTGGCACCTTCTGAAGAATTTTTTCGTTCCTCTTAGAAAAATAACAGTTTTCACAAAGCTTCTGTATTTGCCACCTGCTAAGAGTGTTCTTTTCCCAAGGACTTCCAAGGATTTTGATTCACGTTTGCTCTTTATAAGCCCAGAGGGGAACAGACTGACTATTCTGCTCTAGATTTGCTTTTCTCCTTGAGTCTATTTTCCTTTTGTCCCATTTCCTCTATAGAAAAGACAGAATTTAAGGGGGAGATGTTTTTTACTCAGCTCAGATTTATGTTTTTTCCATCTTCTCTGTTGTACAGGTTTTATCCTCCCAGTAAGACTTTGATTTCTGAGCCATGAATCATTTTCTTGTGTATTACTTCTATTATCTGTAATCTTCAAAATGTGGAGGAGGGAGCAGCTGCATTCATTGACTGTGGTTCTTTCTAAGCTAAGTTTTCATGAAGACCAGTATCAGCAGCGTGCTTGTAGAATCTGCAGTGACAGACAAAAAAATGTCCCCTTGACAGATAAGAGAAGTTCAGGAAAATATCAAAACCCAGTTCTTCCATCAGTGCATTGATTTTTTTTGTGCACGTGTGCGTATGACTTTGTATGTGTGTTCTCAGGGTAAATACACCTTGAGTTCTTTTTTTTATAATGGTTTTGATCATGGCTCATCATTACTCCTTTCATGATTGATACTTTGTTTCTCTCACTTCTAAATATCACTTCTGGCTTTACTCCTTTTAGATTGTTCCATCAGAGTTGGCTTATTCAGACAGTGGAACAGCCATGCACGTTTTTTGTGACTCTGGGTTTGTATTAAAACCACTCTGTCGTTATCTAAACCAGACAGCCACTGCCAGGGTCAGTGCTTAGAGGCTGGTATCCTTGGTAAGGTTTGGGTTTGTATTCATTAAGTACTTCTTATGCATCACATGTGCAGGTTGGTGACTCAGAACTGTCACTTGTAATGAAAATAAATTAACTGTTTCATGTGCATGCTAAATCCATTTTCATTACATTGCAAATTGAGGACTCTTTCAACATCTTGAACTTGTTTTTCAAGGCTACCATCTGAGTTTCAGGGAAAAAAAAGCATAGCCTTAAAGTGCAGTTTCCAGTTATACATGAAACCTATGACCAAGGTCAATTCTGTAGTAGGATGTGCAGTATGCTGACTCAGGGAGATCTGCTGTGTTGTCACTATTTCATACATAGGTAAGGTAAGCTGGAGAGTATCCCAGAAAAACAAACAAACAAAAAAAACCAACCTATTTGAATTGTTGAAAGATCCAACTGGAATTGAGTCCTCTACTGGAAGTAGAAACAATTTACTCCTACTCTGTCTTAGACAAGGTTCCAGTTAAATAGTGATTTGTCTTACAAGTTAATGGAAGTGAAAACAGAGTATCAAATGAAAATTAATATCAGTGATGTCCCCTATCAAAAAAAAAAAAAAAAAACTATCCAGAGTGCTTTCAGGAAAATACAAAAAGGATTTTTTCAAACTCCTGAAGCAATGATTCTGCCACAGGCTTGTGTGATGGGATTACATACATGAAATTTAGACAATTCACTTTTGAGGTGTTAATCAGTTCTCTGCCACTATGGTTAGAAAACCAATCAAAATCTCTAGATTTTTTTTACATTTCCTTTGTTTGTTTGTTTGTTTGCTTATATTGCTAGATATATCTAGCAATACTTTTTTATATTATTATTTTATACTTTTTATATTATTACTAATTTCTTACGATTTTCAAATGAACTGTGATATGTTCAGTAAGGAAAATACAGACCAAAACTTGATCCATCTAAGAGTTTAAATGTTTTTCACCAGTGCCTTCAGTACCCACAAAAATTTGTCTCCTGGATTTCCACATCTATTACCCCAGCATGTCATTATGTGCTGCACTGGATCGTAAACTGTGCAATTCAAGTGGAATACAGATTCATCCAACATACATCAAGACATTGTGCTCACTGATTATCACAGTCATTCCAGGGTTACCAGCAAAACAGGAGAAAGAAAAGTGTCCTTTCAATAAAAGCAGCCTGCCAACCAAGAAGTACCATTTCAAGCTCATTTGATTATTTTCAGTGGATTATGTTGAGGGTGACAAAACAATAGTCGTTGGTTCAGATTTGGGTAGGGATCTACATTTTATTTAATCAAAGTGCTGTGGTTATTCTTCATGTGCAACTGCTTTCCTCAGAGACCCAAGAGAAAAAAATGACCCACTAGGTCATTTTTCTACAACTTTCTAAGTAAAAAAATCCATTCTTTTGCAGTTGTTTAATATCTGATTTAAATAATTTCATTTCTCATTCTTAGGACTTTCTCTTTCCCTCCACCTTTAACCCTGTTTCATCATGCATAATTAAATTTATTGTGAAGTTTAACTAGATTTTATTTTCATCTTCATGCAGAAATATTTTCTCTAGGAAGCAGTGCTTAAATGCCCTCCTGTGGAGTCTTAATATTTCTAAGAGAATTCTTCATTTTCTCACCTCACAGGAAAACTTAGACTGTGGCCAGTTATCTCATACAAGTATAGGCTGTTTCTGGCCATGTAAATAAAACTCTGCCTGTCTTGAAAATAGGAGCTAGAAAATCTCCATTGTTCACATGAATTTAGAGCATTTCTCTGTCATGCTGAAATATGCCAGGGAAATTAAAGGTGGACGTGGGATAAAGTATGTCTTTCTCTTACATATGTTCTCATATCCTTCCTGAGCTGCAAAGTGCTCCAAGTGCTGGCATTCTGGCTGCAAGCTTTGTCATCCTTTTCAATTTGCAACCAATTCTCAAAAGCACTATAGTTATACTCAAAAGGGATTCTCTGATGTTGTACACCAGAAACCTTTGAATTTAATTTAGAAGTTCCTGTTATGTACATTTTCAGCAAGATAACCTCTACCTTAGATGACCCATGGTGGACAGTACCAAAATGAGAAGACCTAATATCTCCAAAATCGCAAATTGGCCTGGAATTGTCTTGGATTTTGGGGATGGGGAGTGGTAGGTAGTATGAACAGCATTTGAACATGTATGGCCAGAATTATTCAAGTTCCAAAAATATTTTCTTTCTTTGTGATAATACTTAAACTAGCTAATCATTCTAGACACTTTTCTCCTTATCCTTTGCATTTGTACAACAGGAGACATTTTGACCTACAAATTTGGGACAAATTAGCCTCCATAGGATTGTAAGAGTCTGCAAGTGCTCATTCTACATACCACCCTGAACGTAAGGCTTCTTTTTCTATATTATCTCAAAACCCACAGGGAATTGGTGACATTAATGATTTATAAGCTCTCAATATTTCTGCAGTACATGACCTTTACTGAGGTTTATTACATGGCCATAAAATTCTTTCAGTTCAAACTTTGAATACATGTGTATCCATGGAACAAATGCTTGTAAAATGACACAGTTTTGATATAGAAACATATTGACTCATAGGTAATATAGAAATACTCTCTATTGTATCCCACTCACTGTCAGATTTTGTTCTGTTTGCTTTCTGAAAGAAAATCCTACCCATGAGAGCTAGTCACCTTATAGAGCAGGAAAATGTACAGATCACACACAGTTTAACCATTTTCCTCTTGGACATGTCTTTTTATGCCAGACTGAAACAAGATGCCTGCAAATAGTGCAAGAGAAAAAAGTCACAGTAGAATCAAAAATTTAATTTGGGCGCATTGGGAAAAACAATGTCCCATAGAGTTTTTGCCCCATGAACGTTAGTAACCCAAGATAAAAAATAAAAATGTGGACCTGATCCTGTTAGAATATACCAAGGAGAGGATGTTTTAACCACAAGCAATAGCTCTTAATGCAGTTTGAGACCTTTTTTTAATCCTTTTCCAGCTTTGCAAAGATCCAGTAGAGCCTGTGTGCTTTGTTCAAAAGAGTGAGATTTATGACACTTTTGCCTAGTATCTGGTAGGGTATGAAATTATTATAGATTGCACTGTCGTTCAGAGTGTATTTTCATCATGAATGCAACTTACATGGCTGGAGACTTTTCCTTAAGGTCATGAAGGCAGTGTGCTCTGAGTATCTGTTTTGATGGGAAATGCATTTCGGCCTGTTCATCTTTCCTGTTTACCTTCCTGTGGTTACTTTTTCTGTGCATCCTCTACAGCCTTTGAAAAGGAAAGTCACACCTGTTTCACACACATGTGAATGTGGGTACAAAGAGTAACACAATTCCCCAATTTACATCTCCACCCTTTCCAGATTCATCACAAAATGTAAATCAGACAGCAAACTTTTAAGAGAGGAACAGACCTGCTCATTATTGATTAATTTTAATTCTCCTATGCATTCCATTCTACCTAAATGTGTATGTTGGTTTAAACTACAGAAGACAGTTCATTCAAATATCAATTAACTAATAAATTTTGCTCTTTTTACATATTTGCTGAAGTAATGAAAACATATGGCAATCGATGCCCATGTTCAATTCTCCAACTGATCATAAAAGAAAAAAATTGTGAAATTCCATGGGGGAGTTATGAGCTTTATGTTTCAGAGATGCAGAATTCAAATGCAATTAAGAGCTAATTTTATTCAAATTCTCCTCATCATTGTGATTATAATGCAGTTAATTTTATCTTCTTTAATGCAAAAAAGAAGTATCTGAAGCATTTCATGTAAAGTATTGTCTCTAGATTCCTAGGGAATTTAAGCAAGCATCGTTAGTCTGATAAATGACATACAGTAGCAGTTCATATTAAACTCAAATCCTCTTGAAGTTATGTTTTAATTATAATTTCAAACATTTTATCATCTATGTGATTGTAATGCATATTACTATCTTACTAAAGCAAAGTAAGTGAAGCAATTTTGCAGGATACCAAATCTAAGAATGAAATGATGAGAGATTTCCCAGAGTGTATAGAAAAGTGATGATAAGGAGATGTCAGTAAAACCATAAGGAATTAGGTGAACCTGTGACTAAACTGGGGATTGAGAAGTTGCTGGAATCCTGTCTATTACATGTAAAAATTTACAGCCACCTTTAAATTTTGCCCTATAAGCCTGAGTTATCTTAGAAATGAGGTATAATAGGGAGGGAATTATCTATATTTTTTTTTTTTTTGGCTGAACTCTTTCTCAATTTGATACTTTTGGCCTGCACATTCCTGCAGCACTTACTGACATTTAAAGAGCAGAAAGAACAGAAAAAGGCAGAAAATGATTGAAGGTGAGGAAGAGTGAGGTCAGTGTCATTCATCACTATGTGTAAGTTATGCAAATTCAGTCTCATTTAAACATAGATAAGTGATTGGCAGCAGGATGGAGAATAGCCAGTTATAACCTCATGGCACCCAATATCTGACACACAACACAAAGTGTCTCAGTAACACTTAAAATGTTCAATCACCAAGATGGAAAAACTAATAAGAAGTTGGAGACCTTTGGTGCTTGTTAAACTTGCACCACTGATCTCTGTGCTGGGGAGCCACACTAACCCTAATTATGTCTAAATACGAGCATTTACAATAGTTGAACCTTTTCTATCCAATGATAGAATAGAAAGGATGGTCAGGGATGTATTCCACAATCACAGCTGCTATTCATAATGATTTCTTATCCCACAGGCTATTCTCACCAACCTTTAACTGTAGGACTGAATTTTGACAGCTTCAGTTCAAAACCTTCCCATAATCAAGTCCTATTATATGGGTATATGTATTATTATACACATGCTTTCCAGAGCTTTTGAAGGAAAGTTACCTGATCCTTCTCTCTCTCAGTGAAGGAGGTCATTCTAGATTTTCATGTAGAACCATGATGTCATTCCCTAAGGAA
This sequence comes from Lanius collurio, assembly GCA_020086605.1. Lineage (NCBI taxonomy): Eukaryota > Metazoa > Chordata > Aves > Passeriformes > Laniidae > Lanius > Lanius collurio. The sequence continues at coordinate 22,766,727 of JACBWW010000012.1, read as the reverse complement.
CTACCTATTGACACAGGGTCGCAAAGCTGTGCATTTTTGGCAAGTGATTAGAAGTCTGGACTGTTAAAAGGGAACATAGCAATAGTTTGAGAGAAGTGGAATATATATATATTAAAAATTAACCTCCTATTCCTTTTCTATGATCTATTTTTTAACTTTTTTCTGACCTTTGTCTTCTATGGAAAAACTTGCAAATGTGGGAGAGAAAGGGCTGAAAACTGTAAGAGAGCTAGGAAGCATTGCCTACCCACTCCCTTTTCCAGTGATAATGCTATGGATAACTTCCACTGTTAAATTTATGAATTTGAATATGCTGAATTACAAATTAATGTGGCAACCTGTGACGTGCCATAAATTAGGTATTTACAGAGCAAGTTTCAGAGGAAAGGTTGCAATTCCCCTTCATTCTTTTTCTTTTCTGTGCTTAAAACTTGTCTTTTGTGAGGTGCCATCTTGGTTTTTCAAGGTAAATGAAGAAACTTGAAAAAGTTGATAATTTTAGTCAAAGCTTTAATTTTGAATCAGCTCAGATAGAATTAAAAGGAGATGAGGGGGAAATCCTGTACCTTACAAAATTGTACCTTTTTTGTCATTAAAGCAATTCAGAGCAGTTCTATCCATTTCCTGTTAGGAGCTTACAGTAATCTGTACTTCGAAGGTATTAGCTAAGCTTGCAGAATCATGAAGCTTTCAACTTTTCAGTATTAAGCAGCAAATTCTAACAATTTTATACTCCTCTATTTCAAGTCTCATTTGTGAAGAATCATCTCCCCATCTGATTTGCTCTAATTCGGAGGAGCAATATTTTTTATGAACAGCATTCAGAAAAGCAGTTATGGAAAGAGAACCAATAGTGATTTATGGTTTCAAAAGTTTCTTTTCAGCCTGTTCTTTAGCTGATCAGTTTGCAGCATGTCCACTGTATCTATATTTGTTATTTACCCTTGGTTTCATGAACTCCTGCTGATGGAAAACTTTAGCCTTATCACTCCAAAGAGTTCTGCTTTTGAAAACTGAGGAAATAAATCAGTGTAAATCAATTATTACACACAGAACATAGTCGTGTCTATGTTCAAGTAGCTTCCATTATCATTTATTTTAGGTTAGCTTTGATAGGGTTAAGTTTAAAAGAATTTATTGTTATAAACTGTTATTGTGTCTTTGTATTTCAGATTCAGGCAGAAGTAAATTTGATCCACAGTTGGCAGGATATCTTCCAGGAAAGCTAAGATACTGAAAAATATGTAGCGGAAAAGGGATTTTTCCATGAAATAGTTTCATCTCCCATTCCAAAAGAAGAGCAAATTCTCAGAAATTCTTGCTGTGTAAACTCTGAAAATATAACAGAACACATTGGTTATCAAGTTCTCATCAATGTAAGGACATCAGTGTAACTTTGACTTTCAGGATTTTACAAAAGAGCCTTTTTCATCACTAAATTAACTAAATTTCACAAATGAAGTTTTGAATCAAATGTCTGTTTAAAATGTCCAAATCAAAGTAAAATTTTCAAACCAATGTGCTTAGTGTACTTATATTACATCAGCAGTTTCAAGAAACTTTCTCTTTCCTTCAAAACTCTCAAAAGCTTCAATGTTTTCCAACAATGATGAGGTCTTGCTAGAAAACTAAACTAAATTTAGTATTTCCTTCATGGGAAGGACACTCCTTCTTTCTTTTCATTAAAAGCAAAGTAACTCCCTATGCTGAGATAGAGATTTTGGAACTTTCACTTCTGTGAAATAAAAGAAAACATTCCTGCAGTATCCTTAGTCCTGCTTAAATCATAGTATGATTTACCTCTCCTTATTCTGAAGTTTGTCTCTCTATATAACCATGTAGAGAGAGGTTTTCCCTGTTCTCTGTGCACACACTCTATTTCAGGTGGCTAATCTGATTGTTCTTCATAATATCATTAGGCAATTTTGGGATCCTATAAGGACAGCCAGTCATTAAATAAAAATGTTATTACCGTACAGTGCATTGCAGTTATCCCAGCCTCAGAAAATCTGTAGTAGTGTAGGGCAAGATACAAGCAAATAAAATTAAGATGCTTAAAGCAATAGGCAATTTCTTGAGAAAAGGGCAAACTATCATCTGAAGCTGTAAATTCAAGATGTGTGTCATTATCAGTTCACTAACAACTTCCCATGGCAACGCAAAAGGAAAAGTATTTTGTTGATTTTTTTGCTTAAATCCATGAACTGTTATAAACCCTAAATAACAAAAATGTGTAGACTTTCATTATTGTATTTCTTTATCATTTTAACCCTTAATTGATAAATTTATTTCATATTGTTTTGAAAATATTTTCTGAAAAAAGTAATGCCTTAAGACGCCTCCTAGAAACAGAGACTAGACAGGAGTAAGGGAATAAGGTACATATTTATTTGAAAGACCTTCAAAGGTACCCCTGGGGAGCCACAGGCTATTGCCAAGATGGGCCCCAAGATGGTCACGAGTTCTTCACACTTTTATAGGTTTGGTTCATTTGCACATCAGGGTTAATTCTCCAGTTAAAGTTTCAGTTTAATGATGTAATTCCCCTCAGCTTACCCCCTTTAGAGGCTTTTGGTTTATACTTCTTGGGCCTAGGAGAGTCTGGGTGTCCTTGGAGAGCAGGCCTGGAGAGGCTTTGTTATATCTACCTAGCACAAGAGAGCAGAAGTTCACAGGCTACAAGAAATCTCAGAGTTACCCACTAAGCTGTACAGAATCTGAAAAACAGAAAAGTTAAAACCTAAGGCATCACAAGGATCAGGGATAAGCAAACCCAGTCCCCTCAGGCTCTCCTCACACTTCACATGGTTCAGTCCTCACAAGGTTGTTAGTATATGATAGCTTGTGACCCAGGAGAAGGGCAGAGACCACAGGCTGACTGTTTTCTTGAGTAAAGATCTGTAAGTCAGGCCTTCCCTTCTCCTGGGTTTTACAAGACAATCCTGCTAATAGAGAACTAGTACTGATGCAGTAGCTCAACCAACACCTCGAAGATGCCTTTCCACGTGTGGCAGCTCTCTTTGACTGCTACTAATCACAGACAAGCAGCTGAGGGACCAGTGTAATTTTTCTGTGTCTGCCTAGCAAGCACAAATCTATAACATCCTGAGGAGGGGAATAGAAATGGCAAAAAAATTGCCTCTGTTCCTTCCTGACCTTCAGTGGCATAGAAGCTGATGGACATCCTAACAAACCAGAGAGTCAAGGATATATATATATATATATCAGGAGCTGCATTTCTTACCTCCATCAGTTCTCCTGGAATCACTTCCAGAAACTTGTCAAAATCCTGGAAATCACTTGGTAATTACTAGCCCAAGCTAGCAATCTCACTTACATCCGAAAGTACATGAGCAAAACTCCAAACCAAGGAAGAGCCTATACCAATAGAAAATTGCATGCATGCTTAGTGATTTAACAGGACAAAACAAGATAGTGTGCTTCCTCCAAAAAACTGCATTTGATGTTGAAAGAAAATGTAACATGTGAGACTTTCAAACTCAATTTATATCAGCCTTATTCTATGCAGTATCATGCATGAAAATAAGGAAATTACTGCATGATTTTCCACACAATTTCTTTTCCTTTGTGATTTCAGTATGTAAGAATCAAAATTATTCTTGAATAATATTCACATGTTTCTAAAGTGCAAATTTTATTTTCTGGACTCCAGGGATTCTGAATTTGTCAGACTATTTTAAATATGCATCATAGGAAGAGTTATTAGACTTGATCTTTCCTTGAGAACTTTAGAGAAGTGGTGGGTTGTGCTGTAGATTTCTCCCTCCACCTTGTTACTCATCCCCTCTTTCCTAGTTGTACTCACACCCTTGAAGAGACTTAGGCGAGTAATCATCACTTATCACAAAAAGCAAGCCAGGGGCCCTCCACATTTCCTCCCTCTTATTTACACATGAAGAGTCAGTAGTTCATAGCGACTGAGCTATGATCAAGGAAATTAAATTCATTAGTAAAACAAGAAACATTCCAGACCTGCACAGCACAGCTTGAAGTACTCAGCTGAGGAACTAATTAAAGACAGATAGCTGAGTGGGTAATGAATAAACACACATTGTGTGGGTAGAAATAGCTAGCACAAATAAATATGTGTATTCCCTGTTATATTTGATGGGAAAGTAAATTATCACATATACTGAAGCAAATTGAACAGTAAGAGCTCTCCCGCAGCTTTTAAGTGCAAACCATCCCTAAAGGTGAGACAGCAGGCAGCAGAATCAGCAAATGGAGCCCCTACAATGGTACTTTTGCATCTCCCCCACCTGCCACCAGAAGGGACTGTGCTGCCTGCAGCTCTCACACAGTAAAAGCAAGCCAAACCTTGCCTAGTCCATCCTGCATTCCCTGAACAGGAGCAGAGACCTGTTTGACGCTCTGAACAAGAGGCTTTGAATAACTTTTTGTTTCTGCACCCCCTTCCCTCACCCTCCACTTCTCTGCCTCCAACCAAGTGTTCCTTCTGTGGGTGCTCACCAGTGCAGCACTCCTGGTATTCCACATACTGGGGCCAGGGAGTGCCCAGACAGGGTAACCAACAAGGAGATAGGAAATATCTTCCCATTAACATCATGTAGCACTGCATCCATTTAACTTCACCATTTGAAGAGCATCAGATTGTTTCTGCAAGGAGCAGATGCAAATGGCAGGGCTGCCTGTAGCTGTTAAAAGGTTTAACGCTGTCTTTTTGTAATATATTTGTAGACTACGATGCGCTGCACACCAGCCATTTCCAGAGGCTGCTTTTTGCACAGCAGTCTGTAAATGAGCAGAGAAAACACTTTTCATGACATGAAGGAAGCCAGAAGACATATGAGCTTTGAAAACACAGATAGAGAAGAGCTCCTAGGGGTGCTCAAATAGCCATTTACTAGATGAAAAACAATACTAAGCTCAAGTTAAGTTTGCCAATGCTTATCACCAAACTGAAAGTTGAATGCACAGTTTTGAATGCATCAGTGTGACAATAAATCCTACCATCCTGGCCATTGGTGGTACAGATTGCTAAACATTTCTGTGACATCCAGTCTTCTATCAGAAGATGGTGTGGCTTGTATAGGAAATAGAGCTTGCATATTCTTGATTTTCACGGACGAGATCAGGGAGAAGGAGGGTCAGTTATAAAGTCTATACTTCTGCACTCACAGGTATTTTTACTTTTAATTCCCCTTGGAGTGTTAAGGCCCATTTGAAATTATATAAGGGGCAGAGAGATGGAGGGATCCAGGCAGCAGGAGTTCAAACAGATGGCTGCACTAATACTTGGCTTACAGCTACCACTGAATCCCTGAAGCTACTGTCCTTGAAGCTACTGGAAGCCTTCTGCAGTGAACATCACACTCTCTCTGGCTGCAGGCAGCTCTAAATACAAGATATTCTGTTGTTCTGTTTGGCACTTGGATCTATTCTAGTCCTTTTACTCAAGGCATTTATCCTGGACTATCTAGGATCATGATCATTGGTAGCCTAGGCTTTGCTTGGTTCCATAAAATGGAGGAAATCGATCACATTTCCAGAAAGAGCAATATAAATAACTTGACAATTGAGCATGTGTGCTCCAGATTAGTTTGTTTCACTTAGTAATTTTGAACAGCAGATGGAAACAAAATCCTGGTTTTTTCTCTGCTGCCTGCAAATAAGCACTGTCTTACTTCTTCTATCTCTGCATTTATGAAAGATAGGCATATGTAGACCAAATATTCAGCATTAAGCTTATCTGGATAAGCTTATAGAGGAGTTATTTCAAATTCCATTAGACATATTAAGATTACCAGGTGTAAATTTAGAATTTATATTGTAGTGTATAATGGTTGAGGTGTTTTTGTGGTCTTAACCTCTGGATTACACTGCTTCCTGCAGCTGTGTCTACAATTATAGAAAAGAGACACTCCAGAAAAAAAAGTCCTTGGTATTTCCAAATACCAAAAAAGTACCTGGTATTTCCATGCAGCTTTTTTCATATTTTTAAAAATTAGGTTTTTTTTAAAAACACATTTTGCCTTGCTCATGTTCACTGTATTTTAGGTCTCCTCCTATTTCAAAAACAGTTTAAAGAAATCCTTTGCCACAAGGTTGTTTTTTCAAATCCAATAGACATTGTAGCATCAAGAACTGCTGCCAGCTGTAACATGTGATGAAATAGTAATTCCTGGAGTACTGCTTTGCAATTTTTTTAACTTATACTTAAATTAATATATGTCTAGGAAACAATGTATCTGCCATTAAAAGGTGAACATTTACAGACAGTTGACTGAGCCAGGTTCTTGCATGTGCACCTACCTCAGGCTCTGTTGAATCCCTGTTGTCAGGGTCCACTGTGAAAACACTCACCATCCCAAATATTCACATCTCTTTGAAATAGAGAATGCAATAAAAAGACACTTTACAAGCATAACATGGAAGAATCCTAGGTCTTACAGGAAAGATATGCTCTTTTAAAACCTAACATATATATTTTATAACCTTTTTATCTTCGTTGATTTTTTTTTTCACCCTTTTTACTTCTTGGCTTCTTGAGTTTATTTCTGGGGGGTTTTGTTGTTGCTGCTCTCATTGTTTGGGTTTTTTTGTTTATTGGGGGGTTTTATTTTCTATATTCTGAATTCATTTTCCTATCTCCTTTGCCCAGAGTTAGTGTCTCCCAGGGATACTAATACACTGCTGGAAGCAGAGTGAGGGCAGAAAGAGAACAGCTTCATGTGGTTCAAAAGCAAATTCATACCAGTGTGCCAGAGCTTGTCTGGTTCTCAGCTGTGCCCAGAGGGTGAGGAGTTGCCTTTAGGACTCTCCTGTTTTCAGCAGGAAAAACAAAGTCTAGCCATACCATTTCCTCATCAAATTGACTTTCAATTCATCAGGCATCAGCTGTCTGAAGACAGCTCTATCAGCCCTGCTGTGCACAGAATGTTGGGAATCAAAATATCCATTCATCAACTGCTGATGCTAAACCATATATCATAAATAAAAATTTATACTAAAAGTTGTTGGAATTCAAATTTTGAGTGGAAATTAAAATCATTCGTTGTCTTGATTCTACTTTGCTTTGTTTGAGATTGGGAAATACATGGGGAAAAAAATAGAAGAAAGGTAAATTTTCAGGTTTTATTTTAATGGGGAAAAAATTTAAATGCTAAAAGCAATGCTGTTTCTCTTATGAAAGTGTTTCCAGGATAGTATATGAACTTCATTATACATTGTGCCAAGCATAGATTAACAAGTAGTTTTATTTTTTCTGCACACAAAGGTCCCTGAAACATACCAGAGTCTCAAGTTCAATATGAATAGTAAGAAAGAAATGTACAGCATATTCACCATAATGCATCCCATGAGATTTCCAGACTGTTAGCAACATAATAGCTGCAGTTTTATGTATCTGAGTTGTACGTTTGATCCCAAGGTACTCTGAAGCTATTTTTTTAAACATAGACAAGTTTACTTGCTGCTGATTTACAGTGTGGTAGGATACAGTGTTCAGCAGCATATGAAAAATTTTAACCCAGATGAGTTTCATGAAATTACTAGGGAAATTTAGGAAAGTAGGTTGCAAGTGCCCGAATTTTAGCTTTACAACAGATGAACACTGCTCTTCTGAAAATATCTTTTAATTTCCAGTCACCCTTAGCAAAGGTAACTGCAAAAATATTTCTTCTCAAAATAATATAGTTTTGCATAGGAAGTCCTTGTCACAGTACACTGCAAATTTTACATCATTCATAAAGAGACTGACAAATTCAAGGAGGAAAATAATACACAGAGTTGTTAAATATATTGACATTTCTGTATCACAAAGTGTTTGTGGTACGGACCTCTGAGTGTTCAGAAAATATTGACAGGAACTATTATTATCTGCTTGTCCTGGCATTGTACTCTTCCCTAGACATTCTCAATTATCTTGGGCAGAAGAAAGCTGGATGGACCTTTAATGTGGCATTATCTTCTTAACTTTTACATCTAAATTCTTTGAGGAGAGGTCAGCCCAGACTGAATACCTCAAAGGTAATGATATTGGAACCAGTACAGCAGAGCAATTAATGGCCATTTTCAACATTAAGCAAATGCTTTAATGCCATAATCTAAAATAGAATAGCATGATTTAGTGAAGTGATAGTAATAATATTATTCTAATTATTTTTTCAGTAAAGTACCAGTACCATATAAATAATAAAAATATAGTCCTTGTCATGTGTGCCAGTAACTTTTCTTTGCCTCATTTAATTATATTCTTAAGAGATGCAAAAGGAAAATCTTTGCAAAAGGGAATTATTTTTTATATAGCTCCAAAGGAAATTATATATTCAGGTCATATTATTTCTATGACATGAGCTAGCTTATAATGTTCACCAATATTTTAATTTGGAAAAAGAAAATAAATCAATCTCTCTGTTTCAGTTTTTAGTGTCCCATCAGAAACAGAGCAATAGCTTAAATGAACAATTTCATTCATATTCTCACTATGAATATTTGATCTAAATTGAGTACCAGGTTCCTTTTCCCTGCTGTTCCTGCTGACAAAACTAATTTTCTTTTTCAATTCAAATTCAGTGGCAGGCAGCTGCAATACTCTGGGACAAAGGAAAGCCCACCTTTTATTAATGTAGTTTAAAAGATTTATATTTTGAAACACCGTAAGATAGCCTTTAACTACTCACTTTCAACGAGTAGAAATGGATAACATTCAAGGAAATCAATGTATTTAAAACATATTTTGCTTATGCTTAGGCCACCATCAAGGAGATGGCATACCTGAAGAGGGAACTTTGTGCGTACACAGCCACCATTAATTGCTGTAATGCTCCTACTGAGACTGAGGATTTTGTCTTCAAGTTTTATTACTAAATGACCAGTGAAATATGTTGGTTGAGTCAGATAATGATCAGAAACTCCATGGTCCTAGAACAACTTTTTTCATAATGCTAAGAATAATACTTGGAATTCAATTTTGTGAATTACTAATGCTGCTAAGCAATTTTGGGGAACTTTATGAAGGTTGGCATTCCTTGGGAGAGTGTGGCAGTGCTACACTCATTGCATTCTAAGTAAAACAAATAGATGCCTTAGTCGGTTATGATTATGCTGCACAAAATATTTTATTCGGATATAGGATGTAACTCCCTCAATTACCCAATCACTGCAACTGTAGTGTGAAAGCAAGGCCAGGTCTAGGAAGATGTGCTGTATCTGTTTTCCACTGAAGACAATGTATGCACATATGCCTAGATTTCAATATTCAGTGAGTCCTGTTGGTCCTTTGTGCAACAGCATGTGATATCGTGATATAAGCCATGTACAGACTGAGTCTGCAACTAAAGGAGAGGCTGTTTCCTTGGATACTGTGGGTTTTGAGAAAGAAAGTTTGTATATTCAGGACAGCCATTTCAAAGGGACAACTCTGAAGCCTGCTAATATGTGTCATCATATAGTTGCAGTTAAGTATTGCTTGCTGTTCTTTTCTTTTTTACTAAGATGGTGTGGAGGTTTCTTTCCTCTTTTCTTTCTGTCTTTAAGGCCTCACTGCTAAAATAGCTGACACGACTGTGCAATAGAGCAGAAGCTGGCCCCTGACACAGTAGAATACATGTCCTGATTACAAAAATTGAGGGTAGATAATAGAAGCAGTGTAAGAATGATAAGAACTGAATTAATACTCTTTTTCAAAGAGTAGAGATGCAATATTTTCTTGTGAGAGTGCTAATGGCTGATGATTTAGAGATTCTGGGATCTTTTTAAGGATATGCCTTGGCTAAGGACAAGGGACTTCTCTTCCCAGTATTCAACTAGCTCTCATACATGTTGCCCTCAGAATTCCTCACAAAAGCCTTTAAATAAGGCAGTGAATTAGTGAATAGGTTGAATCAAAATCTCCTAGATAGGGAGCTTTGCACAATTTGCACTTTGTTTTGCTCGTGTTAATAATAAAATAAGCATAATCAGATAATGAAATTTAAAATTGGAACTTGGAATACAATTTTAATTCTAATAGATCAAAACATTGATTGTGAAGTTGCTGTTATTAAAGATGTTAACATGTTTAAATGTTATTTCTTTAGTGCATATGCTCAACTACCACCCTGAGCAATAAACAATTTGTTATTCTTGTCATAATAATTTAAAACTACACATAGCAAAGAATGACCACAAACTCTAATTTCAATTTTAATTTTTGAAATTTTGTCATTCCCATAATGAAAGAAAATAGCAACACCAGCCTCCTCAAAGGCTCTGGAGAAAAACCAGTTTGGGAAATTACAGTAAACTGTTTATGTGAGTTTAAGGACATCAAGTATGATTTGGAACCCATTTAATGTATTGAAGACAACTTCATAGGTAGGAAGTGAAATGTTTTTTGCAGGCTCAGACATGCAGAGAAGAAACAGATCAGTCTGGACCACCTGGAGAAAGTAAAGCTTATCATTTCTTCGAGCATCCCCACTGCTCATTTCTCGTTTCACTAGGGTATAGCTTGCTATAATTTTGAGAGACAGAACTAAAAGTCCATGGAAACCTTACTGGTTGTCAGATATGAGGAGAGTATATAGACTGTCCAGTGGGGAGTTCAAATAAAAGCTACTATATCATAAATGTTCATAGTTCATAATACTGCCAACAAAATTAGGAAATGGTATTCTCTAAGGAAAATGCAAGGAAGTGAGTTCAGGTCCTGGTACACTTGAAAAAAAATTGCTTCTAAGACACTGAACATTTCTATCCATCCAGCTCTGTGCTATCTTTTCATCCCTTAGCTTTCCCCTGGAGGAGAATACTGATATCAGAATCACAAGCACATTTAAAAGTATTTGTATAGGAGATTTATTTGGGTTAATAATATTTTGCATCTTTTTTCATGGTTTGTCACAATTTCCAGAGTCAAGAATTGCCCATTAGTACCAATTAGACACAAAGATCAATGACTACCTAAACAAACTCTTGGAAATATACCACCAAAATGTATTTTTGAGTAAAAAGTAATCAGTTCCTATTCTGAAACAGAGACTCGAGCATAGACATAGTCTAAATAATACTTTATCTATACCTGGTTTAAATATCTGATTCCCATAAAATGTGACATGGAGATGAATTTTCATTATTTGTAAAATAAGTGAACTTGAAACATGTTGCACTTGTTGGATTTTTTAGGGGATCACTAGATCTTATTTTCAAGTTTTTATGTGGAAAACCCAAGAAATTCTGACTTCATTTGCATCTGAGAAGAACAGGTAACAGAAGAGGAGGAAAGTCTATCGTATTCAAACATGGTTTGAGAAACCTCTGCCAGTGGTTTAACTCTCAGCTGGAAGAGCCACAGAATAAGGTAGTTAGAGAATGAAGGGAAGAGAAGTAGGCAGAACACAGGCTCTCTACTTACAACATTTTTCTTAGATGTGTGACCTAGCACCCTTCCTTAAAAAACTACTAGAAGAGTTTGAGATGTAACAAATCAAAGCACAAACTGTGTGCTGGTTCCATCCCTTTCTGGAATCAGTTAGGCTTACTTTATGTTTATGTGAGGATTTTTTTTTTCAGAAACCTTGATGATTGCAGTGGACCAAGCCCTTAATATTAAATCTTACTTTAAGGGCAACAACTCAAATTGTACCTTCTAATGCTGTTATAAAGTATTTGTTAACTGCTGATGTAACTATTACAATGCCAAATACCAAATAAATACCAACTCTGCAGCTTTACCAGGAAAAATTTCTGATAGAAGACCTCATTTCCTCCCAAACTGTGAGCTGACTTTCATTTGTTGGACTCTTCTCAGGATCACAGCTCCAGATCACAGTACTGCAAAGTGCTCAGTTATTTTAATGGGGCTCAAATTTACTATATGAAGCATATAATTTAGCTCTGTATGCAACTTAAAGCTTTTTTGGCAAGATATTAGAGAGTCATATATTTCAACAGCTATAGTTTTTCTGCTTATTCTAGAAGACATTTAAAATTGCACGACTAGTAATACCATAAATTCCATTTCAAATTTTACAGTAAACTGATTTAGGATAAATATACATTTTATAGTCCTACAAACCGATGGTCATTCAGCATATTCAGAATCTACTTTTAATTTTGTAAGCAAATTTTTTGCTCTGTAGAGTATTTGAAGGGATTTGTTTGTACTGAGAAAGGTAAGAAGGGAGGACAGATTATCTGTCTCTCTTGTGGAACAGAATGAAGTCCACTGCTGTCTACAATATCTTTACCAACATAAATAGTGCAGAGTTGTGATCTACTGATCGATCCATACCTTGTATATTCAGAGCTACCCCTATCCACTCTGTCTCTAAAATATTCTTGGACAGAAATATGGATGTGGTTCAGGCTAACGCTGCACTACTGACATGCCTTTCACTTCTCACTGCCATGAATATTCATCATTTTCAGAGCATTTGGGGGTTATCCTTCCAGGAAAACAGCCTGAAATGTTTGCCCTAGATTTCAGTTTTCTTTGCTTGTGAACACAAGTAGCTTTCTAGAATTATACAGTATAGCTACTACATTTTCCCTTGTTGCACCATGTTCATTGCAGGTCTTCTGCACTGTAGGGAGGCCCCATTTTCATCTTCTTTCTTTTCTTTCCACTGCTAACAGTAGCAGTTTTCATTTCTAAATCACACTAGCATGTGTGGTGCTTGCTGCGTAGGAACCAAACCATTTGTGTCCTGGCAAAGCACCAAGAATGGAGACAATTGCAAGAAAGTAAAATCAACTAAAGTAAAATGTCAACTAAATCAATTAAAGTCTTGTGGAATTTTTTTATGACTGTGACAGTGAAGGTATAATTGGAAAAGAGGGGAAATGCACCAGTTAGCTATCAGCTGAATTTCTATGTTCTTCCTTACTCCCTTAGTGCAAAGGAGGAAAGATCCCTCTATTTCTCAAGTTTGGATTTGAGCTGACTGTTGGGAAAGAAACCCACATTTTTTTTTACTCTTATGTACTTCAGCTGAATATATTTGATATTGAAATTCTCAAGAAAATAAACCTCATACTGGTATTTCATAAAGTCATTTTTCTGGGGAGCAGATGGGGAAGCATTTTGAATTTTTGCTCAAACATTATTCAAATGGGACAAGTGCAAATCATATTCTAATACAACTTGTAAGTCACATAACCTGCAACACTCAGAAGGAGTAAATGCCTGTGAACATTATGCAGCTGAAGTAGAGCAAGAATGAAAATAACAAAATTATGTATATAATGTCAAAACATTCTGCATTTCATAGTATTCATGTAAGTTGGAATGCAAGCGAGTTTTCAGAAGTACTACTCTAAAATGTTGGGTATTTGGCCAATATAAAATTGGGGGAAATCTGCATTTCAGGACTAGCTCAGGTAAATCCTAACCTTCCATTCAGAACTATGATCTTTTAAACTTTTCTCAATATAAGAACTTAATTTTTCTTGTTATGATAGGGTCTTACTTTTGGGCCATCATTGGAGGGAAAGGCATAGGACAGAAGTGTCAGAAGGAAGACCTTAGGAGTCTGCATTGTTTCCCCTCTGGTCCCTTTGAAACTGGAAAATGAGCCTGGCAGCAGTGGGATTGAAAGAGATTTAAATGGAGCTTTGGAAGAGCTTCACGGGGAGATGTGAGCAGCAGTCCCTGGAGCTGCTTTAATTTATGATACTGCATGCACAAACACATCTATCAGTCCAGTGTTCAAGAGACATAAGAGGATATTCAACCCTGCTTGCCATATCTGTCCTGCCCATCCCAGGGCACACCTCAGAATCTGAACAAACTTACTTGTTATTTGCTTAAATACTGCAAAAACTATTTCTGCTTTTATTTTTGCTCTGTGATTATAAGTAGGAGTAAGTAAATAATAGCCAAGTACTCTAGGAAGTGAGTTTCATAGGATTTGTCTACTACAGCAATGGCTATCCATAGTTCATCACTCCCTGCATTGCATTTAAGTTAACATTTTTATCATTTTATCATGTATTCTTTTGAAAGGATTTGGGCAACACAAGGGGATTTGTACAGTCTTTTGGGTAGTAGATAGGAAAAGTTAATTTAGTGATTTCTACAGCTTTTGTGAGTTTTCTTTTCCAATTATATTTTGAAGGTAATTGTGAACTCTGAGCAAAGCAATCATGTAGGGCTATTTCCAAATTTGTGAAAGTATATATTTAATGCCAGTTATTAATTTATTCCATTTAGATGAAGCAGCAGCTCTAATAGTGACATTCTAATTGGTTTTCATGGCATTAAGCAGCATATTAGCTAGAGGCTTAGAGTTTCTTTGTATTTGCTGGTGATAGTTTCACGACAGCAAGTGCAAATGTACCTTATTACAGTTTCAGGGTATAGGAAGTATGAAATTCTAATTGGTATAGCCATCAGCTGTAGGAAAAGCTTCTAAAATTTTCCAGGGGGCAAAGATCTGATGTTGTGTAGCAATGCAGTACCTACAGGTGCTAAATGAAACTGTTCTCTCTATGTTTGTTTCTACATACATATGACATAAACACTTTTAATCTGACATTCAGTTTGGCACATTTTTGTTTTGCAATAACAGGTGTTTATAATACACCATGGGACTGTGGGTCTTTTAAGGTTCCTTGCACTGCTTTCTAGTTTCTGAGTATGAATCTCATGCTTAAAAAAAAAAAAATCAATGCAATCATTAAAACTAGAACTATTTTTTTCTTCTTTTTTTCTATTTTTCTTTTTTTCAATTTGGGTTTGACATTTTATGAGGAGGGGCAGTTGAGGGAAGCTAAAATTTCTACATATTTTTGCACCTTCAGAAGTTGAGTCTTTTACACAATCAAAAGATTAATGATCAGATGCTGAGAGCTGGAAATAGTACAAGTTTAGCCTTTCTGCACAAGGAAACTAAAACTGATAGTCTCATTCAAACACGGCAGAAACGATCACACATTTGTCAGAAACTCTCTGCCCTAGTTACTGTGCAGCAGGACTACATGCACATCTCTTTAGACAACAAAGAGTTCCAGCCTCCACTGATAAGGCTCAATAGTACTATTTTATACTGATCAGAGGGCAAGAGATTGACAGCAAAAAAATATGCCTTTAAATACACTCTTTTGTGAAGCACGTGCATTCCTTTTCTCACATGTGATCTCAAGAGATTGATAGAAGATATTTTTCTACTCTCCTCATCTTTTTACCACTCATTTTCATCCATTCTGTTTCTTTCCCTTGACAGAAAAGGATCCCCACATGAAGTTTCCAGCACAGGTTCATTAATCCAGCTGTCCCGGTGTCCCTCAGTGCTGTGCCTTGGTCTGCACTTCCCAGGTGTTAGCGTGTTTCCTGCATGCTGATCTCCTGGCTGCAGTGAGGCAGGCATTGATTCAAGCCAGCTCACACTTGCATCGCTTTGTCTCCCTTTCATCCATTTCTGAGCAGTGGCACTGAGCTCCTCGCAGCAGAGTCAGAGAGGAAGGGAATGAAAATGAGATTTTAGAAACCTGTGAGGCTCGCCCAGTATTTTTCAGATGGCATGACAAGCATTTCTCATTAGGCATGAGATGAAAATGGAGCCTGACATCTTTCTCAGAGAATTAATAGGAGTTTCAGCATTGTGTGCTGAGCTCGATCATGAACCATGAATGTGGCCAGATCCCATGTTCAAATTGCATTTAGTAATGTGAGTCAAGTAAATACAGGACTGCTCTCTCTGAATTTGTCCCTGGCTCATTTGTCTGGAAATTTTCTATGTTACTAAGGCAAAGAGATGAAAGAAACACTTCAGTGCCTCAACTTTCTCTGAGAGATATTTTCCTACTTTAAAACAATTCTGGTCTGAAAACTGATTATGTAAGGATGTCATCTTTCACTCAGGAGATTTGTTTGCTCAGGACCACCTGCTAATGTGAATGCCGGAACGCCGTCTGCTCTCTTTCCTGCTGGCTGGGTCCAAGAGCACCTATACTCCAGTGAGGGTAGGAGCTGGGCACTTTACTGACTCATCAATCATGGACAGCCTGCTGACTAATTTCCATTATAGTGTCCATCTGTGTGCCCCCTTCTGTGGGGACAAAAAGCCACTCTGTAATTATGGATAAGCCTCTAATTATACCTGAGCAACTTCATGAATAGAAATAGGGATGCACAGATCAAACTTTGATAAGTGTTCTCAGGCTTCACAGATGTTTATGGAGTTCGAGCCAGAGAGAAGTTACCTATGTTTCCCTGGGCCACAATATAGGACTGGTAAGGAAAGAAAGGAAGGGCTTTTGTCTTCTTTAAGCAAGATGAAATACCTAATTTTGAAACTAAGTGTAAAGTTTGGAAGCACACTCCAAAGAAAACTGTGGAAAAATAAATGAACAGGTATGTATAGCCACAGGGTAAATTAATTCCCTGAAGAATCCTGTAGAACAATGTATGAAATGATTTTGAGAAGTTGAAAGACTGATGGCATACAGATCCCAGAAAAACATCTAGGATTTCCACACTATTTTCTCTACTTTTTGTCTAAATGTCCTGGGGAACTGAAGGTCTTGAACCCTTGTATGATCATGTAATCTAGAGTCTTTATTGCCATTTAAGAATGTATGCAGCATGCGTACTGTTTGCCCTCCCAGAGGAATTGTAAAATGTTGTTGTAGGTTAACGGCAGGAAGCTGAGTCAGGGGAGGTTTAGGTTGGATGTTAGTACAAGGTTTTTCACCCAGTGGCTGATTGGGTGCCAGAACAGGCTCCCCAGGGAAGTGGTCACAGGACCAGCCTGACAGAGTTCAAGAAGTGCTTGGACAACACATAGTGTGGCTCTTGGAGTGTTGTGTGGGCATGATGGTTCACTTCCAACTCAAAATATTCTATGATTCTATGATTCTAGGTTACTAAAGGCCAGACTGCAGCTACCTAAGTCACATTTAATCTGTAGGAATCACAAACAAGCCATGTATTTCAACAATGTCACTCAAGTTACCTCTACAATTTGTGAGAGGAAGGTTGAAGGCAGACTATCAGAAATAAAGTGTTCAAAAAGCTAAAGCACTGAACCAACATTCCATTTGGAATTCTCTGTCTTTGAAAAGAATATCATAAAAGGCTATATTTATTAATATAGCATTTGGGAGCCTTTGGGTTGTGTTGCAGCAAGCTAGTGCTATTGCAAGAGAAGTTTATTCAATATTAAATTGAGACCTAGTGGTGTGAGGTTACTAACACACACAGCCACACGTCAGAGTTGCAATATAAATAAGATTTAAAGTTATTTAGTTGGAACAGTTGATGAGATTGCAGTAGCACTCATAGATTTCAAGAATTGTCACAAAACACACTGAAAAAATGGTACAAAAGTTTTAGGGCCCAAAGGTATAAGTAAAATGAAAACGAAATATATGAAAATGGTGAATTGTCACAGCTTGAATTGCATCCTCTGATAACTATCTTCCAGTCCTGCAGTCAGGTTTACCCTGGAAAATCCAAACTGCAGTCACATTCCATGTGGACATAACCATCTGCTTGTGTGGGTTGGACCTGTAGCTAAGGGCATTATTCAGAAGATTATTGTCTCTGTAACTAATAACACTTAATGCTATAACATCAGCTTTAAAAATGCAATTCATTTTCCACCATCCATCATTTAATTACTCTGATTTCATTCTCTATTAATAATATACATGGTTTCTCTTTGCTGGCAGTTCTACTTTCAGATTTCAGATGCTACTACAGGACTTTTTAAAAAATTCTATAATTGCAATAAATGCAATGAAAAGATTGTATGTTCTTATGCAGCTTCAAAAAAAAAATAATAACAAGGTTCTTTTTTTTATTGAATTCTTGTCTCATCCCTTGACTTTTTGCACAATATCTGTTGATAAGGCTGTTAAGGATGTTGGTTGCTTTCTGTTATTTTTCTAAAAATTGCATTAAAATGTTGCCAGGATGAAAGCTGAAATTTCAAAATTCAGGACTAATATGACTGAGGTTGGGGCAAGGTTTACTATGTTTCGTAAAATAAGGTTCCTTTTTACTGGCTAGTGTTTATTTGCTATCCCAGGTGGAAAGGAGGAAGATTGACTGGAAGGTCTTGAGACACCCTGGTTCCAGCTTTGTCACTGACTTAGATGTCAGAGTAGTTCTGATTTTCTGCATCACTTACCTCCTACATGCAATGTGGAATTAAGGTGACAATACTTAATCAACTTAAATGAGAGCCATTAGACTTAAGATCTCTATTAAAACTCCATGCTGTGACTCTCAAGAAGTGCATCGAAGACTTAAACCTGGGGTAACTGAACCATGTATTGCCTAGTTTCCAGAGTGTAGAACAACCTGGAAGAGGAAAAAAGTCCAGCAATCCTAGATCTTTGTGGAGGATTTTCAAAGCAGTGCAGATGTGTTTGCAAAGACCAGAATCTGCTTCAGCCTGAAAAGAACTTTTCCAGGAATGACCAGGGCTACATTAGACCTTTCCATGTGGCCAGCATGTTTTGAAGGAGACACTTCAGGACCTGGAAACTGAAGAAATACAGAGTACAATAATTTCTTTGTAGCAATATTTTTTTTGCTGCCTTCACAATTTATTCTTTGACTTGCAGTATCCCAACCCATGCTTTTGTAGCACACTTGAACAAAGAAGTCAAGTACCACAATGATGCAAATATATATATATATATATATATATATATATATATATATATGTGTGTGTGTGTGTGTGTGACCCAGAATAAATAATCTCTTCAAAACTTTTCACTAGAAAAAGTAAAAGCATGCAATGTACCAAGTATAATCTAATAGCTTGAAACTCTTCTTTTGGTTACAGGGGGGTTATATAGGCAGACTTGAAAGAGACCACAGATTGCACACCCTTGCTGTTTCCCATGAGAAACTAGTTTTGTTAATGATTTCCAGGACAGTGCTTTCAAGAAACAACAGAGAACATGATCACTATGTTCTGTGGATGGAGTATTACCTGCAAATTTGAATAATATGTCTCCAGACAATTCAGCAGCACCTGTGACACTAAAAACATCTATTTATATTCCACACTTCATGTTTTTGGCAGCTTGATGGGCTGCATCTTCCATCATTCTGACATACTGAAATAGAGCTCAATGTGACTCAGTAGAACAATGAGCATTAGCTGTTTGGATTAAAGTTTTTTGCTAAACCACCATCTATCTATCTATTTAAAACCAAGCATATAAAGACAGTTTACTAATTACCTAAATTAAATGGGTTATCTGAACACTTGCAATTCTTTATGACCAAACAAAAATGCATTATTTCAACAAACATGTTCATGTCTGTTCAGAGATGCCCAGGTATTAGTCATGTTGAACTGAATCAGCTACTCTATCTGAATGTTCAGCACTCCCATTAAACTCCCTAAAAACTTGTTCTGTAAGTTGGTGCTTGCAGCCCAGAAAGCCAATCACATCTCAGCCTGCATAAAAAGCAGTGTAGTCAGCAGGCTGAGAAGACAATTCTGCCCCTCTGCTCTCCTGACATCCCACCTGAAGTGCTGCATCCAGCTCTGGGGTCCCCAGCATAAGAAAAGACATGAACTTATTGGGGTGGGTATAGAGAAGGGTCACGGAAATGGTCAGAGGATGAGAACACCTCCCCTCTGAAGGCAAGCTGGGAGAGTTGGGATTGTTCAGACTGGAGAAGGTTTTAGGGAGACCTAACTGCAACCCTTAAATATATAAAGGGGCCTTCTAAGAAAGCAGGAGAGAGAATTTTTACCAAGGCCTATAGTGATAGGACAAGGGGCAGTTTTAGTCTGAAAGAGGGTAGATTTGGATGTGAGATAAGGAAGAATTTCTTTTCTATGAGGGTGGTGAGACACTGGAACTAGTTGCCTAGAGAATCTGTGGATGCCCCATCCCTGGAAAGTGTTCAATGCCAGGTTGCTCTGAGCAGCCTGGTCTAGTGCAATATATCCCTGCCCATAGCATGGAGTTTGGGACTAGATGATCTTTAAGGTTTCCTCCAACACAAATCATTCTAGGATTCTCTGGAGTTCACTCTACTGTACTGCAGTACACAAGAGCTGCTGAACCACGTTCAGTATCACAGTGTTACTTGTTTACAATATTCAGTAAAAAAGTCTCAGTAACATTAGAGTATGTCTTGATGAAAGGAAAATGGTGGAGTCACCATCCCTGGAAATGTTTAAAAAACAAGTGGGAATAGCACTTTGTGATACAGTTTAGTGAGCACGGTAATATTAGGTCAAAGGTTGGACTTGATGATCTTGGAAGTATTTTCTGTGGTTCTATGAAAAAGGGGAGTCATTGGAAGCTCAGATGGATAGATATGCTTATGCACTTACAAATTTTAGTATCTATTTCTACCACCCATTGACTGTATTGGGAACTGCACTGACCCTCTGTAATCTCCCAGGACATTAGCACAGGACAGTGAAGCTCTCAGGCTCAGACCGTGTTTCTGGTGGGCAGTCCCATCAGTTAAAACACAGGCACAAGTGCTGGGTGTTGCTTCAGCCTGTCCAGCTCTGTTCTCTAGGGACAGTTGTCACTAGCCCGAAATGTCAGAAGCTACCCTCTTCCTCAGTTGTCTCCTCTTTGATTTAGAGAGGAAGGCATGTCCTTATATAAACGCTTCCTTCCTTTTTGTCTTCAGCTTAATTAGCAATTCCATCATTCCATCCTGAATACACATATATTTGTGGGGCTACTTGACCTGTATTACTTCTCTTTTCTTCCTCCCTCTCTTAAAAAAAATCACCATGCAAATACATGTCTTAAAGGAAAAAAACTGCATCACAAATTGCAAAAATGTAAACTGTTTTTATTAGGGACAAAAAGATAATGCAGTCAGATTTCATTATGCATATGTTATAAGAGTAATTGCCTTTTGCAGTTACAAGGCATTCTATTTGCATGCTGGAGATATTCATGGAGACAGCATATAACAAACTATCTCTCAGCTCAAGAAAAATAGGCTGAAACCATTGCCACCATGTTAATATAGACAATAAAGAAGTAATTAAATATCTTTAACTGCCTTCCTTTTAAATGCCTCTAACTCAAATTACTTTCCCCCTATTATTCATTTTTAACCTTATTGTAAATGTATCAATCTTGTAAATGTTTGGTGAGCTAGCTTTTGATAACTGACTGGCTAGGGACAGTCCTAGGTAAAATGGGAGAGTGTGCTCCCTGACTTTGTAAAGAGGTCAGGCAGTGAGCTTGTAAGGTTGATTATGTTGAGAGTAAAAGGAAATGAAGAAATGAAAATAGGCTTAGAATTCAATATAGTCTGGAAAATAACATCAGGAAAATAGGTGGTCAGGGAAAAATCAACAATCTGAGCTGGAAATTGCTCGGGCCACTGTAGTAAAACTCACCATTAAGATGATGGTCAGCTCCTGAAAAGGCTGATATGAAACACATTCCTCTCCTACCAGCTTCAAAGTTTGTGTAAGCTGGTCATTCTCCCTCCTCCTTCCTTGATTCCGTCCTCCAGCTCAGATATTGATATTCCCCTTTTGCTGGGATGCATACAGGGAGAGGAAAAAGGGACATTTCCTGTGAGTCCATCAGTCCTTGTCCCACTACTGCCTTCCTGGCTGCACTCCCAGAACTGGCTAATGATCGCAGACAACATATGGTCTGTGAACAAGAGGTCTCTTGTTTTTAAAAACAAAGATCAGGTGCTGGAAAAGAGAGCTTGAAAGCAATGTGTAAATGATAGGAAATCAGTCAAGGGAGAACATGATATGAAGCTGGTGAAACAGACACACCAGGAGAGATTTTGAGGAACAGATAATACTGCCTGCAGCTGGGAGCTTGCTGCTGGTAGGGGAAGAAAGTGATGGGAGAGCAGACAAGGAGCCACACAGCTCCCGTGTTGGTACCCTGCACCAACAGGGCCTGCACAATTTCCTTGTCAATGCACCAGCTTTCTAAGACCTCCATATCCTGCTCCATGGCTCACATCCATAGAGGGGTTTGAGTGTTCCTGTTTAAGGACTTGTCCATCCAAATTAGTAGCAATTCGTGGGTTCTTATCTAGGGGGAGCAGTGAGCAGAGCTCTGATTTGGAGTTTTTCAGTGAAATGAAAGAGATTTGAAGTGCTTACATAGGAATTTAGTGCCTCATTCTCTCACTACTTTTCTGGACTGAGAGAATTCTGCCTTCTGTGACACCTGATGCTGGTTTAATCCAAAACCTGAAGATGTTTGAATAAGAGGCAGAATAATTACAAGGGAGATTTCTTTAAAAGTCGATGATGGGAAATATAGCAGGTGTTCTCAAAATCAGTGTAGGATTTTCTGTAACTAACACTTCACTCAGACAGTTGTAAATCAAAAAAAAATAGTAAAATTAGGGTAGCCATTGAGGAAAATGCTTACTTTACTGAAACAGTTTTGCTACTGGTCCATATTTCTCCACTACTGTGATGCACATATTACAATGCAGTATTTGTCTCCATATGCACTTTTTTTTCCACCAGTTTGGTTTCCAAATATTCAAATACCATTAGCTACTAGTGGACAACATCACAAAGCTTTGTTGCAGATAAAGAACAAAATATGGATGTGAAACTTTTACTATATCCTTATCAGGAAAATACCAATAGCATAGACTTTCTTGTCCAATTTACAATGTAGAGGGATATTTTTGTCTTGCGCTTGTAAATTCACATGAATATTTATTTCCATAGACTGTGGCTTTCTTTCACCCTGAAAGCTCTCTAAAAATCTATCCAGATTTTTTATTCTGCCCTTTCATTACAATAAAATGAGTTGGCTTGCTGATTCCCTAATTTAAGCATTATTTGAATGGTTCAGATGCTTTCTGTGGTATTTATAAGACTGTAAATGTGTGCTGATTTGCTCATAATTACCAACACACAGTGGGGCTGCTCTTCTCACATTAGGGATGGTCAGGAAATGCAGACTACAAGGTTGTAGGTATTAATAATGGCTTTCATTTACTAATCCAAAGTGCTGTCTTTCCCAGTTTTGATCATTCTGGATGTTTGGTTAGCATTAGCAGAACTGTATTTCTGTTAGGAAACTGCTAACCCTTGTCTCAGTGCCATCGATATTCAGAAAGCTTTCTGTGGAAGAAATGTCCTTCTGTACACTGAAGCCACTGTCTGTGAGCAAAACAAATAATAAAAACCAACTCCTCCAGCCATTGTAAATCACTCTGCACATTTGGGAAGGAACAATTTTCAGAAGTTTTTTGGATCTGTGGATCATTAAGATGTCTCTATGCATGTCTCTCTGAGGTGCAAATGTTTTGCTTCTTAGTATTTGTAAATATAATTCTCATCTGAATTCAGCATGTTACAACAAAACAAAAGGTAACAGAAACCTATCAAGTTTACTGCAATTGAAATCCAGAAAAACCAGACTACTAAGTCTGCTCTTCAGGAGTATTTTCAACCACTTAATTAATTTTTATCTAATTGGCTGCTTCCTTAAATATCCAAGAATAGGAATTAGGGAAACATATTCAGGCTTGTAGGTTTGATGATTTTATTCTTGATTCCCCTGTTCATAGAGAAGTGTATAGTACACATCTTTGAAGGTGATGAATATGCCAGGTGTGTAAGAAAAATTTCAGTGTAGCATGTCTGAGAGACTGTTCTTTCTTATTCATTGCAAACTTCTATTTATAGAAAACTTTTCAAGCATTCACTATCAATTTTAAATCATCAATGATAAAAACATCAGACATTTGATTTATACCTTTCTTGCTCCTCCTTTTGGTCTTTGTTGCATGTGTACATATCTCCAGAGTTGTGAAAGAAAGAAAGTTACCAAGGACATTCAAGGGTGTCTTTAAAAGTGAGATGAAGTGTCCCTGTTGATGTCCTTGAGTCTCTCTGGGATATTTGATGTCCTGTGGCCAGCACAACTAAGAAGATGTACAGCTGAATGCCTTCCAAGGACTGGGGCTTTTCTCCTGGAAGTGGTTACTATACTGCATTTTTGCCTCTAGGGAAATACTGAAAAGGAATTGCATAGAACGTGGAGGCTACTAAAGAAATGTGGAAATTAATTAACATAGTGCAGAAAAGTCATGTAGACCATTGTTCTGATAAAAATGCAAAGGCTGATTTTTATTCCATTTGTGGTTTGTATTAAGAAACCGAGATTTACAGAAAAAAAACCATTTCCATTGAGTGATAATGCTGTATTTTGTCTTTGAATGCCTCTTGTGGTCCATACAGATATCTTCAGCTTCAGTCTTCCAGTTCATATTGTCTGAGGAAATGCTGTGTCAGGTATAATTTATCAATGTCTCTTACTCCCACATCAGCCTGGGACACGGAACCCGACTGGTACACCATGGCACTGGGGACAGAAATCCCTGCCATTCATGCTGACTCGTGCAGAGAGATCCTCCAGACAGGATATTTCTCTGCTACCAGTGGAGAAGCCCAGAAAGCAGAATATGGATCTGAGAGCCAAAGTCTGCCTGGAGCTCTTCCTTCTGCTCCTGAAAGAGAGCAGGCAGTTGGAGTATACCACCTGCGGCTCCTGTCAGCCTCCTTCCCCTCCAGCTGTCTCCTATTCACCTGCCACAGACCCCATTCTTCTTTTACACAGTGATCCTTTTCTCCTTGCTTATGAAACAAATCTGTGCATTTTACAAAAGAAGCAGAAATTCTCTTGTTTTACTGGGGTTTGTGGTTATTGTGGGGCAGCAAGCATGAATGCTTTTCAGGGGCTGCAGCCAGTCTATATCACAGTGAAGTTACAACGTGGTTCAAGACAAAGCTGTTGAAAGCCACCAGGAAAGCAGAATGAAAGCAAATATTGAAGGAAGACCGGAAAAGGAGTACTGAATCCCAGCACTGACATGGGGCACTGGGATGTGGACAGTCAGGATGTATCACTGGCAGAGCAAGAAGTGTCGGGAGATGACGGCAGAGCAGCTCTCACCCTGTGCTGTAGGTCAGACCCTCTGCCTTTATTTGTTCACTGCAACCTGTCGATTGTAAGTGCCACACAATTACCCATCGATGTCATGGGTGAGGAGTGAAGCTTTCTGGTGATTAGTGTCTGGACAGTCACAAATGACATCTCAGCAGGCTTTGAATTCACTGTGCCCAATTCCTCCGCTCCAAAACACACAGCTAGTAGTCTTTAGGAACAGCTCTTGTCTTTAAAAGACTGACAGGCAGCTACTGCCTGGCTGCCAGTACCAAGGAGTGCAGGATTTCATTTCTAAAGTGCACAGACAAACTGATAAGCATTCTCCAAAGGGTGACAGGAACTCAGGAAGGATGAAAACACACTGCAGAGGGACACGAGGCTGTACTGCAGGCAGTGTCTCAAAGGGAGAACTGCTCCAAAGAAAGCAGCAGGGACACGAGGCTGAGTCTCCTTGAGAAGCCACCTGGCTTTTCTTTGCTGCCCTCCTTATGCAAGACCAACATGGCAACTGCAAGGCAAGAAGGGCACGTACAGCCCCTGAGTAACAAGAAATGCAGGATACTTGAAACATCGAGAGGGCAGTAAATTGTCCATCCTTCTGCTCTGCACACAGGGGAGGGAAGGGAGTGGCGTAAAAAAAAAAAAAAATTTAGAAAAGCTAAACTATTTGTTCACACTTCCGTAGATACAAAGGTAAAACTTCTGTCGCCTGCTGCTCCTTTTTCCCAAAAGCTTGTACCCTGCTGCCATCTACTGGGATTTTTTAAAGAGACGGCATTGCTCAGGTACCCAGATGTATGCCAGAGGAGGCAAACCAGGATTCTGCAAGGTGCTAAGTTGAGCACTCATACGAGAAAATGAAAACTCAGCACAGAGGCTTGTCTGCAGTCACCTACTTCGCCCTTCTAATCCTGTTGATAACCAAGCTAATTGTTTATTATCACTGTTAACTGCCAGAACTTAGGGGGAAATGCATATTTTGCAGCAATACTATGTATTGTATGCTTTAGTCTTCCTGCACAAACAGAGCGTTGAGGGAAGATAGATGCTTGATCTGCCAGAGTTCTGCACAAAATCTAGAAGGAGGACATGAAATAAAACAGCCATCAAAGAGAAAGTGGTGTCATTCCTGTTTGTGCTTCATTTTATGTCAATGGGAAAGTTGCAATTGAATCTTTAGAAAGGGTATTATCAGTCTCATATCTGGCTAGCAAAGCTGGCACAAAGCAGCAGTGATAAAGAACAGCAGCCTGTGAACTGAAAGCAATAACACTGAAGATAGGGTGTTTTCTTAAACCTCTGGTCCCAGGAGGTGATATATATAAATAATGGGTTTATTTACTGTAGATATGATATTTTCAGTCACCAGTGGCAGTGATAGATACAGTCACTCCACTACCATGTGATCCATGTTGGAAAATAAGTTTGAAATCCTGTACTCAGAGCCTGTAGCCCATCCTGGTTTTTGTCTGCCTTCATTTAGAAAAAATGTTGTTTATTTGAGCTCCACATAAAGAGTACCAGCTGGGTCTGCCATAAAATATGGTTTGCAAAACAAGCCAGCCCTGATGTTTAACACCCTGACAATCTCTGATGTCTTTTATTTAAGTAATAAATTAGTGTTTAATTTTTATGGCATTACACATTACCCAGGAGAGTAATTTAGGAGGTCATTTTTAACATAGTGATAAAACTTGGAGTAATGGGATTGAAGCTGCCACTTCTGGAAGTTTGTATTGGGCAATACTACAAATTTAAGTTCCCTAACATGCATTCAATTTAGATTTAATAAGAGTTATTATATCCTATGTTAATTAAAATTGGATTATTTATTGCAAACACTTACAGAGAACTAGCTACGAAGCTGTGGCTGCACATACCAAATTTGGCCTCAGAAGTGCCAGGTGGTGTTTCTTCAACTCTTTCGAAAAGCCAAATATGGATTAAATATTTATTAAATAAGTATTAAATATCTTCCATATCACTTTGGTCTCTATAGTGGCATTTGTGCATATTTATGCCTTCCAGTGTGAAATTGCAATTGATATGGCATGAAAAGGAGAGACTTGATGAGGATGCATTCCTGAAGACTTTGGACGGGTTTTCAAGGTCTCACAGCCATGGCTGCAGCAGGGCATAGGGTGAAGGCCTAAATTAACTTGCCTAAATTAAGTCTCTTGCTCTGTGGATGAATGTTCCCATTTTTTGTGGGATGGAGAGCAGAGAAATAGACACAGAGGCAGCAGTGTAGGTAATGCAGAGAGAGGCACTTTTATCTAAATTTGCAATAGAAAATTTCAGGCCTGTAACAGAAAACACTACAGCCATTAAAAATACTAGACAAATGCCATTCCAAAGCATTGGTTTCCAATGCTTTGCTATTCAATATCTAAGTAATGTTTCTGTCTCTGACCAGTTGGAGAAATCAACAGTATCCAAAAATTGCTGGGAAGATGGAGACAGACACCTAACATTCAGGAACCTGTCTGAGCTACCAGTAGAGGCACAAGTTTCCTTCTCCTTAACCACACATTAACTTTCCCCCCACACACTTTTTTTCACTTTTTTTTTTTTTTTTTATTTAATTTTAGGCCTCAAGAAAAGTATTTCTAGTGTTTCTGTACTGTGGTAGTTTTTGAGGGTGTAAATTACTGTCACAGAGGCTGAAGAAAAAGGATTGACCATGTTCCCCTGAGCCTCCTTTTCTCCAGACTAAAAATCCCCATCTCCTTAGCTGGTCCTCATCAGACTTGTGCTCTAGACCCTCTACCAGTCTGCTGCCCTTCTCTGGACACATTCCAGCACCTCAATGTCTTTGCTGTAGTGAGGGGCCCAAAACTGAGCACAGGATTCGAGGTGCAGCCTCATGAGTACTGAGTACAGGGGAGTGATCACTTTCTTAGTCCTTCTGGTCGCACAATTTCTGATACAAACACTCTTCCTGGCACAAATTTCTATCAAAATGCTGTTTTCACATTTCCTAGGATGTCCATGCTGAGGGAACTGATGTAATGGTAGATGGACACACAAGACATGTAGTTACTGTATGTGATGAAGAAGCTTAGACAAGAGAAAGCTTCATAAGGAGACAGACTTTAGAACAAGAAGGGAAGAAACAAAAAGTAACAAGACTGAGGGCCACCATTTTTGCTTTAGCACTAGTTTTGTTGATGTGAATTATTCTCCTCACAAAATCTAAGGTTTTCTGCTTGGATTTTTGTTCAGACCATTTTTTTATTGCTCTGAGATAATTGTTCCTGAGCTTTTTTCTTTTTCTGTCACTCTTCTTGGTATCTGACAGGCCCTCTATGAGGATCAAATGGATAATGGCATTTAGGGAAGGTACTAGTTTCTCTTCCTTAGCCTTTTTGCAGAAAGCACAGCCTATCAAAATACTGACACATTTGATTAGTATTGTTTAACTTCAGACAGGCCTATGTTTAAGTCCACAAGGAAGTAAGGCTAGAGTCCTTCTGTCCATAAAGGCAAAATTCAGTATTTGGAGTGGATACCTCTCTGACAAGCATGTTAACATGCCAAAATTATTAGAAGGCCAAGCACTTTTCCTTTCTGTCTTTTTATTTCTGCTTTTCCTTTCTGAAAGGGCTGATAGCAGCACTCAGTTATGAGGCTTCCTGGCAGCAAGCCCAGCACAATTGTTTGAAGTTTGGATCCTTTCTGTGCAGAAACCTGTGATTAAGCCACCTTCAAACAGAACATCAGATCATGTCAATATCTTAAGTTTTCTATACTTGGTTATTACCCTCCATGAGTAGATATGACTTGTCATGTTTCCTTTCCAAGCATTTTGATTTGTATTTTCCTCAGGACTAAAACTCTTGGGACCAGGAGAAAAGATTTAATCTTTTACTTTGAAAGGCTGGTCTGCTAAAGCTGCTCAATAGAAATACTCACAGGAGTTAAGACATACAGAAAACTGGGCATTAGGTTTACATCCAGGAGGAAAAGCCATGGTTGCCATGTTGTTTTAAAGCTTAAGAAGAAAATCTATACAGAGCTTTAAAAAGCTTTGTGTGGGTGCAGGTTTTTTCCCCAGGCTTTTAATTCAAACCATCTTTCTCTTCAATTGTCATACTATCAGATAAAATTTCTTATAACATTAAGCTGGATAAGCATAAGAAATTTTAGAGCAGTGGCATACTCAGGTTTTAGAAGGACTAAAAGCTATTAAGGTCAATAGACCATTTCCTGATTTGCATCTATAATTAGTAGCAGAATACGTCCTATCCATTTTTAAAAGTAATCTTTATGCTATGAAATACTGGTTCACCTCAGTAAAGAAGGAATCCATCTTCCCTTAAAAGTAAAATCTGGCACAAAATTCTCCTATCATTCTGTATTTTTGAAAAGCATTCTATTTAAGTCATGACGCAGGAGTAAGGTGAGTTTGATTACCAAACTGCAGGAGTCTGCAGATAAATAATCATCTGATTAAAGTTTGTTTCATTCTTTCTCTAGCCAAAAGATACAGATCTGTGGGTGAGACTGGGGATGGGAGGGTGGACAAGGGAAGTGAAGACATAAAAAATTCCCACTGATATTAATTTTCAAATCTAAAAAAAAGTGGTAACAAAAGAGGAAAAATGCTAAGCTAGAAGCTTATGAAGATGAAGGCTGGATTTTTGATTACCATATGGCTTTGAATGGGGAAGAAAACCCAAATAACTTTGCAAATAATCATCTTTTACTAGATTTATTCTTTGACTTAGGGGTTGTTTGCTCTTTCAGTTATTTGAAGAATGGAATGGAATGGAATGGAATGGAATGGAATGGAATGGAATGGAATGGAACAGAAAAGTACTGATTTGCTAACTTCTTGCTTCCCATTCCCTGAAGGGAGAGGCTGCTAATACTGTTGTGGAGTCAGTGAAACTGTAAATAATGCTAAACCTGGTTATGATGCTTCTAAGTTCCTCTGGTGGAGCAAGCATTATCACCTGCCTTTGAAACTGAAGAACTTGTCTTAGCATCAAAGTATTTCTCAAAGTACATAGTGCAGACATGTACTTGCAAAATAAGACTTCTTTTTTTCTCAATAAAAGCATAACCAGTACTATCATAAGTGTAAGCCAAAGAAATTGCATATACTCATCAGATAGGGGGAAAAACCCAACCAACAAAAAAAAAAAAAGAAAGCAAACAACACATCCAACACAGAGCAAAAAAAAACACACAAAAAGCCCCAACAAACCCAGGAAAAAAACAGACAGACAACAGAAAAAAACCTGACAGGCCAGGTTTAATCTGCAAAATAAGATTTCAGTCCCTGCTATTTGTGTACTTTTCTCAATAAATAAATATTATCAATAAATATTTATGGACAGAAATGTCCTTATGCTACTCATATGAAGACAGTGTTTCTTTCCTCCATCTGAGCATTTGAGCCTGTCACTGAGCCATGACCTTTTTTTTTGGAAAACCAATCAGCCCTTTTCTGAAGCAAGACCTGTTGCTCTCTCTCTGCAGAATTCATACATTTTTAGATGCAGCTGGAGTAATCCACTTTGCTGCCACCCTATTCCCCAGCCCTCATTGCCTCAGCACTCACAGCAGCTGGCTTACTGTGCTCAGCACTTGGGAGAGAAAGAACATTTTGCAGGTTCAACTGTTCTGCTAGAAACTTGGTAATGAAATCAGAAATGACAAGGTAAGCTCAGCAGTGACCAGGCTCTGAGATGATTTTTTGCTAACTCTTCAATGGATTTCATTCAAATTCCCAGAAAAAATCGAATTTGAATGTGTCATTAAAAAGTACTCTTTTTATTCTTCCCGGTTTGCTTGTTTGGGGCATTTTTTGGGGGTAAGGATTGAGAAGGCAGGAGGGAAGAAGAAGAAGAGGTTATGTGGGGGGAGAATGGCTGTCTTTATATGATACTCCGTTATTTGTCTGCATTGTCACTGAAAAAATACAAAAGTTTCTAGAGAAAAACTGTAAGAGGCTGGATTGCTGACAAATACTGACATAAATATATATATATATAATATGTATATATACATACATATATATATATACTATATGTATATATACTA